>JAECUM010042798.1:0-23487 GCA_016617855.1 Megalonaias nervosa
CATCAACGACAGATTGTCTGAACAAATCTACGTGTTCTAGTGAAAAGTAATATATTGGATACAGTGTTGTAAAATCACGCTGAGATATCTGTAAACCAGAATCAATATTCTGATCACGCCCCATGAATGTCAGTAATCGATGGTAAGCATGTGATACATGATTGTGATCAAAACTCAATAATATATCCTCAGCTGGTTCTTGATGCCCATTTATCCTTAAAGAAACTTCATTAACTCCAAGCGTGTCAAATACCATCGGATTTCGTGTTTGTGTGTTTTCTCGTGCATTTTCCTGAAATGCGATAAATATATGTCGCGGTGCAGAAATACCCTGCTGTGATGCTATATTCCATGTAAATAAACCAACAACTCCACTTGAAATACTATCTGTGGTCATCGTCAACCATGATAACATTGATTTACCACCTTGACTCACAGACGAGAGTAAACGTTCTTCTTCAGGTATTGTTGGAGTCATTACTGGCATCCACAACGAAAGTTTTGTTAGTCTTACTATACATGCACCATCTGCATCACGTCCCCAGACTGCATCATTGTCGTTGTCTTTTCGAACAAGTACAACTGTATGCTTGGCTCCGAAAATGACCTTTCTGACATTTCTACAAAAGCCCAAAATATGTGATAGTGGAAGCACACATGAAAATTCTTCTTCATCATTTAACATTGCTCGACGTGATGCGAATCCTAAGTTATAATTTTCATTCGTAGCTATAACTGCTGGAGTTGCTGCATTATTAGCAGCATTTCCTACATCACCCATAGCTACATTGCTGCTTTCTGGATGATTAGTTGTACCCTTTGCCAACATTATTGACGGACCAGCTGATCTTGAGTAATCATCGCTGTATCTTGCAAGGCCAATTATTGTCGTGGCAATATCGACATCATTCTGAATTGATTCAATATTTTTTCCCTCATTCATGTATATGGCACTTTTAAATAACGCCATAATACTATTGTTAACAAAACCAGGTCTATCTTCAATTCCATCTCCTGTACCATCTGCTTGTAAAATTCTACCTTCTACTTCAATGAATGCCTTAGCGGGTAAGAAATATCTGCTTGTATCCTGAACTTGCAGCTCAATTCGTCCACGCTGATTTGGCTCTAGTGCCACATAAGAATACTATTGATAATCGCGCACAGATTCATCTTTTAAAACTGGTGCATCCATGTCAAACGCGGGATCAGATATACGCTTAAACATCTTCATTATTATCGTCTTCGTCTAACACGAAGACCGCTTCCTGCTATCAGACTAGCGGTTATATTTTTTTCTTTTTTCTGACATTGGTACACTAGACAACTCTGCTAGTTTTTGATTAGCAGCTTGATTTATTATTTTACTGACATTTGTGGGCATCACTTCAGTGCTGGCCAGTTTCACTGGTGGCTGAGGTTTTCGTCGTATTAATCGCGCTAGTCTATCCTTGATTGCTGAGAATGCTTTGTTAGCAACATCACCAACAGCGCCAATACCTTTTTCACGAACAGCGTCAATAGGTTTCATTCCCAGTTGCTTTGCAAGCGGTATTGCTTTTGGGGCTATCCTTCTAAATAGACCTTGAACAACATCACCTAGTCCATCTCCGTAGGTCGTTTTGTATACTGGTAATCGTGAATTTATTACCCTGACCATGGTTGGTCTATGAGTATTATGTATGATCATATTAATATTAAGTGATGTTATCGCTAATTGCATCTAATTACATACTCAGTCACTATGATAATCATCGGCGATTTCATTAATAAGGGACCGATAAACACCAATATCCATAACACCACCTGTAAATAATCGTTGACAAATATCAGCTGCTTCATTAATGATTTCTGGGGAATTATTGCCAGCTCGTTTTCCTCCAATGAGAATTTCTAGTCGATCAACATCAGCAAGGACGTTATTGGGACAAGTAATAAGGCCACTTCCTAAACCACTTCCAGTTGCGCCGGTAGAATCGCTAGCGATTCCAGGATCTTGATATTCTTCCTCACTTGTTGTTCTGACTGGTTGTCGTGGTGATTGCAATAGTTTCATCATTTCTCGAAATTGTTGTTCTTGTTGCGGTGATGGTTGTTCTCGTTGTTGTAATCGTTGTGGTGATAGTGATAATTGTTGTGGTGATGATCGTGGTAATTTAAATTGTTTCAATTTTTCTGGTGGTTGTTTAGCTTTTTTTATATGCTCATATACAATCTCATCAAATCTATTAAAACTTCTAATATCTTCATCTGATTTCCGGAGTATCAGTAGTGATGCGATATACATCCTTGATCCAATCAGCACGTTTTAGGGATTTAACATATTCTGGTTTTACGTATTTTTTCTTTTTCATCATATCCAAACGCGGCAATATCAAATAATTGGTTCGGGTCCTTGATAGCAGCAATACCTTCAGGAGTAAATTTATCTATTATATTAGTTCCGGTTCTTGGTGGTTTAGGTTGTGGTGGTGGTGGTTGAGCTGCTTGAATACGGCCAGCAATATCAACAGGTAATGCTTCAAGAGCTTTCTGTGTTGCCTCAGTTGCTGTAACAATTTTCTTTGTTGGTTCGACAATCGGTTTAAATAATTGTTCTGTACCTTCTGTAAATTCCACTTGAGACTCCTGACGTTCCTTTAGTTACTGCTTGACAGAGTTACGGACGGGTAAATATTTCTTAATTGCCTCTAGTCGCTCTCGAGCTAATCTAGTTGTGTGAGATTCTCCTATCATTATTGATATAATAATAATGATTTAATTATAGCAGCAGGGAGGGTGAACGACCAGCGTTGAGTGACCAACACGTAAACGAAACATGCCTGAAAATAAAAACGAGCGTCAGATGATGTAACTAAATGAGCTAACCCAATCGGTCGGTTAGAGGTTTTGGTTTAACATTATTGACCTTGAGATTTCATTTTCGTAGGAAGGTTTAGTTTTCATAAATAAGGTCTCCATCAAAAATGGTCTGTTCACCCTCCCTGCTGCTCAAAGGCACAGTGATCTCATTCAAGAGAGTTCTTAAAACTCACCTATTTCAACTGCAAGAACAGACTTAAAGAACTAATAATGTTTCCTTACCTTAAATATTTACAGCATGTTTTCTGTTTTCTAATTTCGTGGTGTTTGTTTTTATTTTTGTAATCATATCATTATATATGTTTTTTTAAGTGTTGTCAAATGTTGTAAAGCGCTTAGAGCTTCTAACGATTAGGTGCTATACAAAGTCCTCATTATTATTATTATTATTATTATTATTATCAAAGTCCTTAGTAACTATTTTGATGAGGCAAACCAACCTCAGCCTAAAACAGTCAGCTACTAAACATGTGATCGCAATGTGACAGACAGTGGACACCTACATCAGTAACACTGTTTAGAATACTGTAATGAATTCTCAAGTTCCATGCGGAGCTGTTGTAACTGATTTTTTTCAGGTGGTTCTTTGTTAATATGCGCATATTTACAAGAAACAAATACTTTTATGATACATTTCATAGTTGTATCGGCATCCATTACATTTGTTTTAGGGGTCCCGGGTGGCTGAGTGGTCCAAAGTGCTCACCATTCCTGATCACTGCCGTCTCACCTCTGTCTGTGTGGATTCGAGTCTCAGGCTCGGCTAAAGTGGATACTTGAGAAAGCTTGCCAGTAGCTTCTCTTGGGTCGGTGGTTCTTCCCAGGGTTTTCCAGCGTTCTTCCTCCACCAGTTATACTGGCCGCCATGTATAGCCTATCTTGTGCTGAAAAATGGCTTTAAACCCTACAGCAACATTTGTTATCTATAAAAGTACTATGATCTTGGATGATGATAACAGCAATGTTACTTTAAAAAAAAAAATTCAATAATCCTTTAACAGAATCTTGATATTTAACTTAATCTGACTTATATAATTTAGTTCTTTTGAAGATAAAGGTAAGAATGATAATAAATTGAAATTAAAATCTTCTCCTGTAACTTTGTTTTTGTCTACAATTATCTGCACTTTTTGAGAAATGAGTTATGATGGATGCATATGCACATTGGTCATTAATTTTTAAAAATGGGTCATAAGCTAAATCTAATAAGTTATATTATTTTTACTAACAAGTACATGATTTTATTATAATACCATAATTTTCCCCAACTTTTATTAAATTTGCTTTCGAGACAAAATCTCTCCGCCAATCAAAATCATGATAAATATAAGAAAACCTCTAGGAATGCTAAAGTGAGTTTTCTTGTCGCATTTTCCATGTAAATCTGAGTTTCCTATGTACTACTGTTGTTACTCTAAAACACTGTATTATACTGGAGCATATATTACAACGGTGGCACAGGGAGTAGTAGACTTGTGTGAAGGTGCGAAGTGCGACAAATCTTAACTCTGGTAGTTTGGGAGCCATATATTTTTGGATGACGTCACCAAGATTTGTATATGGGAACCATATATTTATGGCACAGGACAGTGTCGTCTTCTGATGTCCAGTCCAGGGCAACTATTAAGCGTGTGCTAATAATTAGCAGGGAAAAAGCACTTGTATAAGTCCATAGCTCTGTATCAATGTAGCAAAACATCAGTGAAACAAATATTACAACAGACTTATTTGCCCAAGAAAGCCATTGTCAACACTGTATGTTGACGTAAGCAATATGGTGACTGTTAATTATAGTTTCAGTCTCGCAGCTGACTCATAGCCAGTTGCTGATGACATTCGTATATATGTATGGAATAGTCCTAATAGAATAAAGTTTGTTAGGGCTTTGTGTGAAGTGTAGAGGTATAAAAAGCAATATGCAGAGTTTTCCAAACTTGAGAATTAATTTTCAGCAGGAATATATGTGTTGATGTGAAAGTGCTCTGACATATCATGTGTTGACATGGCCATCCCATTCAGTAACAACACCAAGTTCCACTAAATCGAGCTTAAACTATACTCTGAAAATACATCCCTTTCCAATTTAAAAAAAAAACAAAAAAAAAAAAACACAAGCACAAATGAGATCAAAGATGCTCAGGACTTAATCAATTCATTTATTGATTTATAATTTCAGACATGATTATGCCCGGGGTGGGGTGGGGTGGGGTGGCTAACACAGTTATCATCTGCATGTTTCACTTCAAATGAAGTTTTCAGTTTAAAAGAACGCCATGCTTTGTCAGTCATTTCTGGTTCCTGGATAAGTCCAGTTTCAGCGAAGTTGTATATGCAGGACTACACATGTACGCACATAGAAGGTAAATACTATGTTGTCTGCTTCCTATATTTACAATGTCGAATCAAGTAAAAGAAAAGAATAACAACTACAAATGCGCCTTTCCCGTGGATTTAACAAGCGGTGTAATTTCTTTATTCATGTAAGGGAAGAGATATAGAAGTTTGTTTATCAATGAGTCTGTCATGTACAGAGCCTTATCTTCTGTTGAGGCATATATTGCATCATCAAGAGTGAGAACTGTACTAGCCTGAAAGGGACCAACCATTTACTTTTCGAGGGTATCAGGTACTGACACAGAGGTATTCCATTTTCCTTTCCTTGCCTAACTGACTTGTTTTAATTTTCTTTTTCTTTTCCTTTTTTTTGGAATTAAAAAAAAATAAATAAATATCCTTCTGGTACTATAAAGGTCATTTTGGTCTGCTTCTCTCTCAACAATGAAGTTGAAAAGGAAATTGAAGAGAGAGAGAGAGAGAGAGAGAGAGGTGATCCACTTCTTCGTTAACCCACTCTTATGACATCAATGTGAACTGTTTGTGACATGGGAATATAGTAATCAAGACCTTCGTACACGGACTCGTTATTGTTGCTTACAATTTAACTGTCAGTCATAATATATTTTATAATATGTGTATGACTGATAGTTAAATATAAGCAATGATACGATGCCCTGTGCATCAAGGTCATTGGTGGCACGGGACACAAGCATGTTGTCACACACGATAACGAATGAAAGAACGGACAGCTGTTCTGAACGAATATAACAAACAACTATAAGTTATAAATAATCTTTCTGTTTCTTATCAATTTGATCCAGGTCTTGCCATCTTCCAAGAGTTAGGTCACAGGTAGTTCGAGTTTCCTCTGACCCTTGACACCCCATTTTTGATATTTGGTTTTTTATGTTGGGGTGTAGGGTCAGAGTTCATTCCCTATCGAAAAGTTGGAATACGCCGACACCATTTGGTGTCGGCATAGGGTACTCGCCTATCAGGCCTAACAAACTTAAATGACCTTACATTGAGCCATACTTACATTAAATCGATAGGGAAATAATCTATCTTCTCAGAAATTACAAGTATAACACCGATTTTGTCTTTAATCCGTTGTCACACGAGACGAAACTACAGCGTTGAAGAAAATTGACCTCGTTCGCTCTGTTTGCACTGCTAGTCACATGACTAACCAAATCTCGCGGCCGATATGCATACAACGTCACAGGTCAAATAGTCACGTGATAACAACAAAACCGCGTTGACGTGTGGTTTCAGCGTGATCAATCTGCCTCTTTCCAGGATGATGCGACAGCGCCATGTTTCGGGCTGGTGTCATCCCAATTAATATGTTGAAAACTATGTGTTCTTTTATGTTATTGTAGACATTGCGTGACTTTCATTCAGTATTTTTGAGTGTTTGCTTCAACAACATTGGAAAATAATTGTACTTATGATGAAGTGTTCATGCTGCGGCACAGAGTTTTAGAAGAAAAATAAAGGATTTAAAAGAATAGCCATTCATTCTAAATTTAAAGGTGGACCTAGTGCGGCAGAATCACTAGAAAAAAACAACAACATATTTTGTGACATTCACGCCTGAAAAACATGCATTCATTTGTACTGAATGCAGCTTGACAATAAAATCCCTGGATGTAAACAAGACTAACCTTGATGAAGAGAAGTTCAGAAAAATTCAAAAATCAGGGTCGTATATAGGAAATAAGATTCAAACCACGTCAACACATCGCGGAAATGCCAAGAAAGCTGAGGTTATCTCAACACCAAGAAAAGTATACCAACCAAAGTTGATGTCAAGAAAATCTCTGACAGAAGAAAAGGTAAGTACATAGATAACTATAACATCTATTAACATCCTGGATAACAATTTCTTATTATAATTCAGCATAACTTCGTTATTGTACATGTAACGATATTAAATGTAAAATAAAATTTTGAAGCTGATAATTCCATGTCTGTAATGAGAAAAGATGAAACAAACCTTTAAACAGGCCATCCATCCATATCTATACGTAATTGTGACTTTCTTATTTCTTAAACTAGGTATCACTTACTGTGAATAACACTCCCACTGGGAAGGCAATACAACTTTTGGCACACTCAAGATACAGAAATGGTCTGCGACAACTCTTTAAAGACAGCAACTCTGCCAAGAAAGCTGCAGTTTATGTCATTTGTGATGTAGTGAGGCAGGATATCTGCAGATTTACAAAAATGGTTTCCAAAAGTGCTTTCAATGGTGGACTATCAATTTTGGATTTTGAATGGGACAAAATGATATATGATGCCAATAAATGTTGCCCCAGTTTGCTTGAGCTTGTCAAAGCCAACTTAACCAAGAAGCATTACCACAACTCTGCCACAAAAAGGATTGGAAGAAAGGTTGTCTCCTGAGTACCTGTTATTAGCTCCCTTCTTTGTATAATCAGCTTTATCAGAACCAGGCACAGTACTATCCTGCAACATCTGGTTTCCATTATAATGTGGTTAGGTGGTTGTAAGAGCAAGGTAACACAATCATTCAATTATAATTTGCAAATGTTATCTAAATGTTATGGTTTCAGGGTTATTTAAGGAAAAACTACAAATAAAGACTAAAGATTTATTTTTTACCCAGTCTTTTCAAATAAATAGAAACTGCAACATACATACTTTGCAAATTAATTACCATATTTACATATTTTATTTACCATAAATATTTTTGTAATGTTTACTGTAAACATTATGAGTATTTATGAATTTATATTCTGGTAATTTTTAAAAACATTTATCAAGTACTTGGACAATTAACAGCCAATGAGAAAACATAAGGTTGAGTACTTTAAACATTAAGCATAAGATATTGATATCTCTCCTGGCCTTTCTTATGATACCTATTGACATACCTTTCAATTCATGAGCATGAAAAGTAAGAGATCATTCACAGGTTAGGTATAACAAATATCTGTATATATGCAGAATGTCATTACTTATCAAACATAAATAATATACAGATGATTCTAACATTTGATAGTAAATGTATATTTGTAATATTTGACATCAATAAAATAAACAAAATTGTCTTGATGATCAATGTATTAGTTCCATAAGAAACTCAGGGTGAAGCATCAGATGGGAAAATTTATATATGTAGACTTTGGCTTTCATTTTCAAAAGTAAACCTCTGTATATAAAAGTTTAACATCAATTTCTAATATGTGCTTATTGTCAGGTAGCAGCTTATTATCATGGGTGAATTAGTTTGTTGTATTCAACAATAGCACGTTGTGTTAAAAAATTTGACTTCTTTTGCTTAAAGGGTTCTCATCAATAGACAAGATTTCTGCTATACTGCCATATATACTTTTGCAGATGATCAAACTGTACTTTTGTTATAAACAGGTTTTTGGTGGTTTCAATAGACTTGGATGGTGCCAAAGTATTGGTGTCACAAGACGAAAAATAGATGGTCTGCGGCAAGATTTTAACAGTACGGTTAAGCTGTGGAGAGATAAATTGTCAGGAAAGGAAAGAGATATAAATCATGGTGAACATGATACAATTTTCTATATGTTATGTCCATGATATATTGTAGCATATTATATTTTGAATCCATACCAACTTAGAAAATGAGTATCATACAAATTGTTTCCTTTATTTTCCTTTTCAGTTTTGATAATTTAAAAGAGTTATTGTGAAAAGAATTTGATTTTTTGTGTATCATTCATAAAAATTATGTGTCAGTTCTTACACTTATATTTGTCTCTTTGTTGAAATGTTTATTTCATGATACTTATTTTTGTGGCCACCTAAGTATATAAGGTTCAGCAACGCATCATCCAAATCTTGGCAATATACTGTCTCTAATTTAGCACAAAAGTGAGACACTTGAAAGAAATAAGGCATAACAGTTTTCTTTGAGGTGTACACAACTATAAATTTTATTAAACAGTACAGGCATTATGACAGTAAAAATATACATATTCTTTCCTTTTTTAGAAAATGCAGATGAAACTTTGGATGAGTTGCCCGAGTTAGAGTCTGTTTGGGAAGATGAAGAGGAGGAGGATTTGGTGGAAGAAGAAGAGAAAGGGGAGGAGGAAGATGAAGAGGAGGCTGAGGAAGAAGGTGAATCTAGTTCAGTCCAAGAAAGTGATGAAGTGTAGAAGGTATATTTTGATGAATAATCAAATCATTTGATTCATATATATGCACATCTGAAATTTACTGTTTTTAAAATAAAAATAATAATAATTATAATAATGATAATATTTCTCATCATTGCTATCATCATCAAATTAATAGTAATATTTTTGTTTCTGAAAAATGCCATAAATAAACCAACAAGTTTAAAAATCAAATAGCTTCAAATTTCTGTCACAGCATGCAAATACTATGATTAGGGGAAAGTTACTAATAATATACTGCAATTATTTGAGATATAACAAGGTAGGTGAGATAGTGGATGGACCTGTGTCATCACAGTCAGGTTTGATGGGAAAAAATTATGCCAGATATGTCAATAATTAACTTGCAAAAATCATTGCAACAGATTTTAATTCACTTATGTCACTATAGCCTTTTATAATATTACAAAATTTGAAATTGACACTAAATAACATATTTGATATATTGGAACTTCAGAATCTTTGACTTTCTGAAGACCACAATTTGAAACCTATGCATGTCAGTTACATTTTAAGATCACAATCAAACACAATGCTAACTTAATTTAGGCATTATAGCTTCAAATATTACATTAGTTTGACTGTTTTTGCAGCATTCAGTAAGGAAAATAGGTCACAGTGACCAATTGTTATAACACTAATGACATTTTTCATATTGACAATCACATTGTCAAACTTTAGTCATCCAAGTAAATTTTAATCTTTAGGCAAGGCATTTGTAGAGAATTTGATAAGAGTGCTCCTTGCATAATCATGCCATTCCATGTGGTCAGTAGATCATTTTTTCTTATTAAAAGTTGTTCCTTTGCTGTATAATTGTTATTGCCATTCACAGAAACAGTTGGTATAGATATAAGCTTAGTTGTCTAATAACTCTTTCCTATGTTTTGCCATGAATGGTCACCATATCCACTATACGCACAACTCTTTTCTGTCATTTTTATTTAGCTTAATGTTTAATGTTAGTGTCAAGCAACCATACAGTGGAAGGAATGATTATTATCATACAAAGCACTCTCATTTAAAATTTCAGTTTCAACTGAAGTAACAACTGAGTCAAGTATGTGGCCTACTCCCAACACTAACCAAAATTTATACTTTGATATTACTTTTGATAACATCAACCAGAAGATTGGTATCTGGCATCATGTGAGGGGAAAGAGAAATGCCATGCTGAACATGGTACAGGGATTTGCCACACTTGAAAGGATTGGTAGTTATGGGATGTCAAATGTATTTCCCTCACCTGAGGTCATAAGGAATTTAAAGATTTCTGATATCTTACCATCCAGTGAAGATGAGACGGCCTTAAAAGAGGAGCTAGCAGTTATAGTCTCAAGGATTCTGACAACATATGTTCCTGCCTATGCTGGACTTGACACTGTGTGGTCCATTCCTCATCAATATTCAACACAATCAGCATTCAGGAATGAAATTGTTAGTAGTACATACTCTCTCTCACTCTATATATTCATACACATTTCCCTACATACTGTTTGCCTACATACTGTAGTTTTCATGCACCATGAACATATCACAGTTATAGTTACATATTGTCAAATTTGAGACACATTACAATTGCTCTGCAATATTCTGCAAATTATAGGTAATAAATGATAAATGCTTACATTTAGGTATCATTTACCTACTGTTACATTTTATAAACAATAACAAATAAAAATTGTATGATAAGAATTGCATTATATATATATATATATATATATATATATATATATATATATATAAAATCCACATAAACATGGTAAAATTAATGAGCCCTGTATCATATATTTATGATTATTGTTAACCTCTGTATTATGAACACACATTTAAATGGGAAACATGTTATGACCAACTGAATATGCTTTACTAACATATTAACTATTTGTTAACTGTCAATATATGTCTGTAAATAAATTTAAAGAATTTAAAAAATAATACATTTGGACAGGTTTGATTGTTCACTTTAAGTTAAACTCTAATTTCAGTCAAACAGATTGCTTGCATATGCACTTTAGTTGAATGCGGAATTAAGTTGTCAGCTAATTTATGACTAGGTATTGTATTGTGTGAGCCCTTATTTCAAGATCAAATTACAATAAACAGATATATCCAATGCAGCATTGCTTCTTCATATAAATTTCTATTTCTTATAGGTTCCATTGGGAATCCTAAACAAAGATGAATCTACTACAGCAGGCATGATTGAGATACTGGAGAGTTACAAGGAGTATGTCCCTGAGAATGAGGATGGGGATCCACTTCCACTTTTACTGTGACGGCTTGAGCTGTGAGAGGGTCGAAGGGGCTCAATGGGCTCGAATAAACGGAGCTGACAGGTGGGCGCGACTTGACCTGTTTGAGCCTGCCATACAGGAGTGGCACAGACGACTCATGTTTCTCCAGGTGTGAACAGGAAGAAAGTAAACATTTCACAACATATTGTTTATATTGATTGATAATTGCAGTAAAACCTGCTGTTGTAGAGAGGTAAATATAAAAGTCACCTCACTGTTCAGAAAGGAAACCATTTAGTGGTATATCATGTCATATTTAAATAAAATAACCCCGTTATATATATGGCACCAGTCAATTAATAATAAATTGGTGGGATCCTGTCAGTGTCTTTTATATAAAGGTTTTATGGTATGACATTTGGAATACATTGCATCATCTTTAACATAAGCTATTAAGGTGTACTACAGAAAGCATGAAGTATCGGATTACATATCGCACTTTGCTGTGCAACTAGCAACATAGCTTGTTTTGCAAGTCCAAAAGACTTTCATCAGCCTATAACTGTGTAACACATGAAAAAGATTAACAATTTTGTTAGTATAAAGAGACTAAGTAATATTATGAAATGTCCCAAGGATACCAAGAAGGGTACAAGATTTTTTAAAACTAAAATCTGGATGTGTATCTTTTAATTCTGCCTATTGCTGACTTTTGTATTTATCCCTTCAGGCACAGTTTAGTCCCTACATTATATTTAGAACCAATTTTACTATTTCAAGAGTCAGCAGACTTTATAATCAAAGAAAAATGATTTTTTTTCTTCATCAGGACACATATGATGAACTCTTCAAGTTTGAAAGTCACAGAGAGAAGGGAACATTATACAATCTTAAGCAAGTGTATGACCATAAAGGTGTTACAAATGAAATATAATGGATTGTTTTGACAAAGCGGAGGCACTGTTAGAGTTGGTGATGGAGGGTTATATCATATTGTATGAAATGGAACTATCAGGTATGACAGAAATTGATGATACTGTATACCTGAAGGATTTCCTGACTCACCAGATTAAAGAAGAAAGTATAGAGATGAGCTATCAAAAAGAATTGTGGAAAAAGTATATGAGAAGGTGAACACCAAGGAAGTCATTCATGTTGCAGCAGAACCAGTGATTGATGACGGGGATTATTGTATATGCCGGTTAGATGCTGGTGGATCTATGGTTTATTGTAACAACCAATATTGTCAGAGGGGTTCCTGGTTCCATCTGGAGTGTTTAGGTACGGAGGAAGATGATGTACCAGAAGGTGAATGGTTCTGTTCAGAGGAATGCAGGAGGGAGCCCTGGTTAAGTTTAAGCTGGAGAAAGAAGATGACAGCTGATAGATTTAAAGATGCCAAAAATGAATATGTCAAAAGATTTATTTGGAGGGGTTTAAACGATATAGCTAGGCATGATTCTGTAAAAGAAAATGATGGTCTCAGAATGATAAGGTACTGGAAATTTGACCTTTTTGAATTTTATGAAAAGAACCACCCAAAGTACCTGATATTTGGCCTCAGGCTGATTGCAATCATTGCTGGAGCAACATCAGAATGACTAAAACATGCCCTAATATGGGAAAGGGCAGTCAATTTGAAGGGAGGAAAAAGAAAAAACATTCCCAAGGAAATACATTGTGAACATCTAAACAGAGAGTGTAAGGAGAGTAGTAGGGATGCTGGAGGCCAACTCACCACTGACAAAATCAACAGGCACAGCTTGATGTTAGGAGTAGGAAGGGCTGTTAATCATATGTTTGATGAGAAGGTCGTCTATAGGCCATTCAACACTCGAAAAACTGGAAAGGTTCATAGAAAAAAAGACATACTTAGAATGGTTCAAACACTGAAGTATGAGGACTTGGTCAAATATCAAAGTGGAAGAGCATTCAAAGGTTTTGAAGATCTGAAAGTGGTCAGTGGAGTAAGATTTCCTAAAAAATTCAAGGAGAGACTGTTGAGACATATTGACAGTATGGTAAAGTTATGTGAAATAAACAATTAGCCATTATAGTTAGCCTTTATTCAGTAAAATTGAATGCTTGAAGCCATGAACTGTACGTCTTTCTCCTATATAAAGCATTTAAACAACTGAGCCTGAGGGTCTGTAATGAATAAATTAAATGTAAATAAGAATGAATCAGGTCATTCTTAGACTTATTTCTGTTTGGACATTCACTCTTAGACATGAAGTTTATGCAGCAGATGCACATTTGACATTGGCATGTATCTACACAGTCCTTTGAACAAGATTTAAAGTTTTTCATTTTGTCTATTTCTGTATCAGTTTTGAAGCTTAGTGAAAAATATTTCAAACAATCAATCCTCTAGCATTCAGTTGTAGATGCCAAACTTTTCAGGTAGGCTGGATTTGGACAAGAGCATGTTGTTCTTTTGGCCTGTTTCCTGTAGTTACCACAAGGGATGGCAATACTTCTGTGGAATGCATAACATAATGTAAGAAAGTCGACCATCTCGTCCACATTGTCCAACTTCCTGCCACAACTGGAGCAATGTTTGGGGCAAACCCCAAATTACTACTATGGACACATCTGGAATATCTATTCCCATACCTACTGCTACAGTAGCAATCAGAATTCTGATGGTACTGTCGTTTCTATGGAAAATATTCATAATACGCTCCTTGGATGATGTATCTGTGTGTGCATGAACCATTTCAATCAAATGATTCCCTATTGCCTTTTCCCCATCATAAGCTTTATCATTAAGTGTGGAATGAAACCATATATATATATAGTCGTTCACACATGCTTATAGAGTTTACATATATTGACTTTTTTCATCATACGTCCATTCCAAATAATCTCAGTTTTTACCCATTCCAGTCCTCTTCATATTTTTCAAAACTTATGGGGGAACAAATCTGAATATTTGGCTTGCAAAAGTATAAAATTTATGCAGTTTTACCGACAGACATGTACATTAATCGTATTTCTGAAAGATGACTTTCATAACATGCATTAAAATTACAAGCCCTCTGATTATTTCATACAGCTTCTTAAAATGTATAGGTGTACTATTTTGACCAATTAGATTCCTTGCCTAGCCCATTCGGGTCTTATCCAAAGGTAATAAATCAGTCTCACTAATTTTTATCCACTTATGTATCATGTTAAAATATCTATGAAATGTACAACAGCTACTTTCTTTAGTGATGGTTGCCTCTTAGTATATACTGAAATAATTATAGCATTTATTTCAAAGTTAAGCTTCTATCTTGCTGGAGTAAAATCTTGTACACCTTTGTTATAAAACAGAGTTATTAAAAACTTCATACCATTCAGATATGCAGTGGGCTTCATCATATGCAACCACACACAACTTTTCTCTGTATGCATTGTCCAGTACACCTTTCCAGTGCCTTGTAACGATAGCTTCTAGGGAGACTATTAACACTGTTGCACATCCACTTTTTATGGCTGCAAAGAATAAATTGTGGCATAAGTAAGTTTGTAGCATGAAAGAAAGTACATTAAATTGAAAAATTAGTGTTAAAGTATCATAGTCATGTGCTATTTATCATGGTGATTATTATGTTTCATATTTTTGTGTGAATTGACTAAAACTTTTCAAACTGATAGTAAACTCTTTACTGCATAAATAACACTATATATATATATATATATATATATATATATATATATATATATATACATACATACACACACACACACTCACACATATGCTTACCATCTATGTCTTCTTTTTCAGTTCCTTCATGGATTCCATATGCTTTAATGTTATGGTCTTTCAATGTTTTCACCTAACAATTTTCAGTGATTTCAAAGGTGATATGACCGAACTTGTGTGTTGCTTACGACAGTGCATCTGTAATAAAATTGGTTTGCTAAACTTTGCTTTAAAAAATATAATTTGTCTTACTCAAAAATTATCTTATTGCAATTAACATATATCACTGTGCTTAACTTAAATGTGGACATTCAAAACATTTTCAACATTATGTATTTACATTACTTTTATATTACACAAGTTCATATTTTTAGCATTATACATGCATACCTGCTATTACATACAATCTTTTCAGATATTATCATAGCACAAAATTATAGTGTATATGAAATCAACATAACTCAGCAGCATTTATTCAGTGTAAATCACATTAATGTGATCTCTCTCTCTCTCTCTCTCTCTCTCTCTCTCTCTCTCTCTCTCTCTCCTTACCTTGTCCAACATCATTGGTGGGAGAATCCAGCATACACTTTTCCCATATCCCGTGGGAAGGACGGCAAATGTGTCACTTCCATTGATAACTGATTTTATTATCTCATACTGTTTTTCTTTAATATTAAAGTAATATCCCTTTTCTTGAAGTATCTCATTGGCAAGAGCCTCCATGTGTCCGTCTTTACCTGCCATGTTCCAATATAGGTTTATGCACCAAACCTTCCTTTCCAGTGTTACAGAAAGAAGACAAAAACTCGAAAATATTGAATGCAAGTCACGCAATGTCTACAATAGCATGAAAGAACACATAGTTTTTAACATATTAATTGAGATGACACCAGTTCGAAACATGCGCTGTCGCATCATCCTGGAAAGAGGCAGATTGATCACGCTGAAACCACACGTCAACGCGGTTTTGTTGTTATCACGTGACTATTTGACCTGTGACGTATGCATATCGGCCGCGAGATTTGGTTAGCCATTTGACTAGCAATGCAAATAGAGCGAACGGGGTCAAATTTCATCAACGCTGTTGCTTCGTCTCGTTTGACAACGGATTAAAGACAAAATCGGTGTTATACTTGTAATTTCTGAGAAGATAAATTATTTCCCTATCGATTTAATGTAAGTATGGCTCAATGTAAGGTCATTTAAGTTTGCTAGGCCTGATAGTAGGCGAGTACCCTATGCCGACACCAAATGGTGTCGGCGAATTCCAACTTTTCGATAGGGAATGGACTCTGACCCTACACCCCAACATAAAAAACAAGTATCAGAAATGGGGTGTCAAGGGTCAGAGGAAACTCGGACTAGGTCACAGGCGCAATAAAATCCATGTACACACCAAATCACGCGCCAAAAAAAGCGCACCATATCAGTCTCACCGGGCTTAAAATATTTCACTTTTTGCTGGCATCACCAGTTTACCATAATTGCAAAATTATTCTTTTTAAATAATACTAGTAGTTATTTTTATGAGTCGTATTTATAGGTATACGATATTTACAGCGACACTGCACAGAAGCGATGTTCTGATTGGATGACAATCCGAAGTTAAACGCCTTCTGATTGGCTAAGCGTTTGCACACCAGTCTACAGCCCAAGGAAGACTGCAAATTTTGTGAATTATACACACGAAGTGTAACTCAGTGTCAGACATTACCTACTTTGTGAGGACTATCACAACAACACCTAGTTCATCAAATATGATCATTCTCAACCGTTTGCCGATGAATCATTTCGAGGACTGGTGTGTAAGTCCTCACAATGTCGTCACGTCCTCGAGATGTTGGTATGCATTCAAACTTAGGTCCTCGCAAGTATAGCAAAACACACACACACACACACACACTCGCCGGAACAGCAGGAAAATATTTTTTTTATAATCTTAAGGAAACAAAATCACTAGGAACTTTTGCTAGTCCATGTTTTTCGTTCATAACCTCTACTCAGAAGGAGCAGCAGTAGAGCTGAACCCTACAACTTTGTAGAGACCTTATTTTTGAAAATTAAGGGTTCCTACGAAGGCTGAAAAAAGAAGTTTTTGCCTTAATAATGAAAACTTCTTTAATTGACCAGATTTTTTCACAATCTGGTCACTACGCGTATGTCCTTCAACAGCTCTACTGCTGCTATAAATTAAACAGCCATTATAGATATTATCAATAATGAGTATTGGAGAACCACACTCAGCTAAATTAGCTCGAGAGCGACTAGAGGCAATTAAAAATATCTACCCGTTCGTGATTCTGTTAAGCAACAACTACAATCGCGTCAGGAATCTCAAGTTGAATTTGAAGAGGATACAAAACAATTATTTAAACCTATCACTGAGACCACTAAAGGTATTCTACCTGTGTTGGAGAAAACTGCTGAAGCAACTGGAAAAATAGCAAGGCGAACTAAGAAAACAAAAGAAATTTTACGTGAACTTCCAGCCGAAATAGCTGCTGCGATGCCAGTCCCAGAAATACTTGAGGGTATTGAACAAGTTCGTGGTGAAATAGGTGACATAAAGGATCGTACACAAGAACCAGAAGAACCAAAAGAACAAGAAGCGAGGAGGAGAGTTGTGATGAGTGATAAATTTAACGAAGATAGTATTAATTATATCAAAAAATTTAGCGAGGAGCAATTATCTGAGATTGCTGCAACAAGTTTTTATCAAAAAGAAAAATTTTTAAAACCTCAATATGCTGATGATTATGTAGGTTATGAAACCTGGTACAAATGGATATATCGCATATACCACGGAGTTAATCAGGTCAGAAATAATGATCCAAAATATGTTGCATTTATTAATGGAATAGACAGTTATTTTTTACAGCTACAACAACAACATCATCAACAACAACAGCAATATCAACAACAGCAATATCAACAACAACAATTTCAAGAAACGATGAAACGATTATCACAACCACCACAATTTGAATCATCACAACCACCACAATTTGAATCATCACCAAAGACAGCATCATCACCACAAGGAGCACAACGACTAAAACAAAAGATACAACAACTAGAACAAGAACGACAAGAAATAATAGAACAACAACTAGAACAAGAACGACAAGAAATAATAGAACAACAACGAAAACAAGAACAACAAGAAACAATAAAACTATTACGAGAACAACGAAAAACACCAAAAACATTTGAGCAATCACTTCGTGATTATCCAGAACCACAAAAAACACCACCGAAACCAAGTAAAAAGAAACCACCGAAACCAAGTGAAGAAGAAGAATATCAAGATCCTGGCGCAACTGGAAGTGGTCTAGGAAGTGGTCTTATTACTTGCCCCAATAACGTTCTTGCTGATGTCGATCGATTAGAAATTCTCATCGGAGGAAAAAGAGCTGGTAATAATTCCCCAGAAATCATTAATGAAGCAGCTGATATTTGCAAACGATTATTTAGTGGCGGAATCATGGATATTAATGTGTATCGATCCCTCATTAATGAAATCGCCGATGAGTATTATAGTGATTAAGTATGTAATTAGTGATAAAAACAATTAATAATAACAATGATCGTGCATGGTACTCAACGTGGACCTACCATGGTCAGGGTAATAAACTCTCGATTACCAGTATACAAAACGATCTACGGAGATGGATTAGGTGATGTTATTCAGGGTCTGTTTAGAAGGATAGCCCCAAAAGCAATACCGATTGCAAAGCAGCTAGGAATGAAAGCTATTGATGTTGTTCGTGAAAAAGGTATAGGCGCTGTTGGTAATCTCGCTAGCAAAGCATTCTCAGCGATCAAAGATAGACTGTCACGATTAATACGACGAAAACCTCAACCTGTGAAATTACCTAGCACTGAAGTGATGCCCGCAAGTGTAAGTAAAATAATAAATCAAGCCGCTAATCAAAAACTAGCGGAGTTAGCTGATATCCCGATGTCAGAAAGGGAAAAAAATATAACCGCTAGTCTGATAGCAGGAAGTGGTCTTCGAGTTAGACGAAGACGATAATAATAAAGATGTTTAAGCGCATATCTGACCCCGCGTTTGACATGGACGCACCAGTACTTAAGGATGAGTCTGTGCGCGATTATCAGTACTATTCTTATGACGCACGAAATCCAGATCAGCGTGGACGAATCGAACTACAGGTTCAGGATACAAGTAGATATTTCTTACCCGCTGAAGCATTTATCGAATTTGAAGGTGAAATTATAAGGACAAATGATGTCGAATACGTCGCTGATATTAGGATTGGTTTTGTTAATAATGGTATTATGGCGTTATTTGACAGCGCTACGTACATGATTGATGGAAAAAATATTGAATCAATCCAGAAAGATGTTGATGTTGCTACAACAATACTAGGCCTTGCAAGATACAGCGACGATTATTCAAGATCAGCTGGTCCATCAATGATGTTTACAAAGGATACAACGGATCATCCTGACTGTAGAAATCAAATCTTTCGACAGCCTAATGATCGAGCTCCTGCTCCTGCTCCTGCTGCTATTGAAGATCTACCTTTTCCAAATCCAGAATTCAATTTAGGATTTACATCACGTAGATCAATGTTAAGAGGCAATAGGAGAAGATTTTCATGTACAATTCCACTGTCACATATTTTTGGATTCTGTAGAAATGTCAGAAAAGTCATTTTCGGAGCCAAACACACAGTTGTACTTGTACGAAAAGGTGATGATAATGATGCATTATGGAGACCTATTGGTGATGCTGGTAAAGTAATACTAACAAAACTTTCCCTGTGGATGCCAGTGATGACTCCGTCAATATCCGAAGATGACCGGTTGTTATCTTTTATGAGTCAAGGCGGTAAATCAACGTTGTCATGGTTAACAATGACCACAGATGCTGTTCAGAGTGCAATTGATGGTTTATTTACATGGCAGATAGCTTCTCAGCAAGGTGTTTCTGCACCAAGACATATATTTATTGCGTTTCAAAATGCTGCACGAATAAACTCGCAAACACAGGGTCATATGATATTTGACCAACTCGGTGTTTCTGAGATTTCATTAAGGATAAATGGACATCAAGAACCATCCGAGGATATATTACTGAATTTTGGAAATAATCATGTAGCACGTGCATATCATCGTCTCATGTCGTTCATGGGTCGTGATCAAAACATTGATACTGGTTTACAAATATCGCAGCTAGATTTTACAACGCTGTATCCGATTTATTACTTTTCACTAGAACATTTAGATTTAACCAGACAATCTGTTGTAGATATTCATCTTCGAGCTCGTGTGGTAACAGGAGTTATTGTTAATTACAGAGCAATTGCTGTTATACTCAGCGATAAATCGATGTTACTCGAAGGTGTTGGTGGACGAATGAGAGTTATTGATGCTCCAGTAGAAAACATGTAATTAGATCGCTCATAATATTATAAATGTCATATCATCACGTTAGTGTGAGTCTGACTCCTGGTCAGATTAAAAAGCTACAATCATCATCAAAAAATAATCGTGCGGTAAAAATATCATTAAAAAAAGAACAAATCGCGGGTGGTCCGAATAAGCTATCGCTGACTGAACGTCAGTATAATCACTTTAATAAAGCCAAGCGATTAAAGACTGGTGTACGACTTGATCTTTCCGCAGCGGTTATTAAAGACATCGCTAAAACGGGTGGTATATTTCCGCTTCTCGCAGCTATACCAGCATTAATAGCAGCTGCAGCACCAGCTGTTGCAAAGGTAGCTGCGCTAGGTGCTGTTGGAACAGCTGCTGGAATGGCGTTAAAGAAAGCAACCGGAAAAGGAATCAAAAAAAAAAGGAAAGGGTCTAAGATTACCAGGGACTCCACACTGGTACGGAAAAGGCCTAAGATTACCAGGGACAGTTTACTAATAACACCCATGTCCAATTTTGATTTACTTAATGCTGCTAAGCAATTAAAAATAAAAAATTTTAGAGGTGTTTTTATGCGTGATCAATTACCTACCGTTGCAATGCAACATGAAACCGGTATTATTAATCTCGATAAAAATTCTGGCCCAGGCACGCACTGGGTAGGGTATGCAATTGATCCACGTGGAATTATTTATTTCGATTCGTATGGATTAGCACCACCAAAAGAATTTCTTTATTACGTTAGCAATAATACTGCTCCAATCTGGTATTCAACGCTACCAACACAAAAAAATAACTGATCCTCCAATATCCGGTCGTGAAACCCTCGCTGTGCTTGATGCTATATCAAAATCAACAGCACCGCCTCATAAAGTCGTACACGCGTTCACTACACTACGTCATAATACTTAAACTGATATCAATAAATATAATGGTAGATATTTACGGAAGATCCTTAGGTAAAACTCAGAAGTTCGATTTATCTAAATATGCAACTCTTGATCAGCTCAGAAATGAAATCGATGATTTATTAAATATCACAAGTGTGGATCAAAATGAAGTCGTCGTTTTTCAGGACAAACAAGGACGATTAAAAACGAGTAATATACAACTACTAGATGTTCTTGTACGAATTCCAAACGCGGTTGTTAATAATGTCGTTACTTTCACTGATCAGGGTAGAATACAGGATTCCGGTAAGTCGGTTAACAATTATGTTAAGAAAACTGGTGATGTATTTACCGGTGACATTATTATGTCAGGAAGAAAAATTACGTATCTTGGAGATCCAATCGCAGATACAGACGCAGCAACAAAAAAATACGTCGATGATCAAGAATCCAAATACGTGTCAGTGCGCAGTGGTATAATGCGTGCATTTCTCAACATGAATAGTAATGGTATTAATAATCTCAGAACACCAGAAACAGATTTCGACGCTGCAACGAAGAAATACGTCGACGATAGGGAAATTCCAATAAATACTTCGTTAACGACTATCAATGATGGAATTGCTGTATTTAGAACTGAATTTAATAGTCATATACAAACATTTCTAAATTTTCGTAGAAATGTAAACAGAAATATTAACGAATTTTTTGGAACTCCACCAACTGTTATTATTAATCTCGCTGACATTAACGCAAGACTCAACGATATCATTAGTGGTATTCCTAACATTATTCAAAAAACTAATCTCGTTAAGATTCCTCACAAGCAGATCATTAATATCGTGTACACAGTCGCATCAGGAAAGGCAACATGGACACCGGAAAATAACACCCTTAAACATACCGCAGAGGTCACTGGTGTATATAGATTATCTATATTTTGTGCTGAAAAATTTACTATATTTACCACATTTACATGGCGTCATTCAACCGATAGTTTTTCTGGAACTGTGTCTACAGTGTTAAACAAAGATGTCGAGGAAACGTTTATGCTAATAACGAATGATAAAAAGTTAACCGCAGCGACTTATTGGTGGTGTATTGAGTTTGTAGCTGAAACTCCCGAATTAGTTACTTAAATAAGTATAATGAATCAAGAATCATTTATCGACGTTCAACGTCACAGATACGCTCAAGTATGTGAGTGTCAAACTAAACTAAAAATATCATCGACGATTACACGATAAAGGTAAAAAAATATCGTCGTCGTATGGTCGTTATTGATATAATGGTATACTCGGTTTCTGTTGTTATTGCTGGAACTGGATTATTACTATCAACAATAACGATGACAGCGCCTGCAATTGTAACAATTATAGTTTCAACGGCAACAACACGCGCAGGTATTTTCAGTATTATCTCTAAAAAAATATCTACGTGTACGAATGATAAACTAAACGAGTACGTAATGAAATTGCACACAGCAACAACCGCATACACTAAATTATGCTCGTATATTTCAGCGTATCTCGGTGATGGTAAAATATCCGATGAGGAGTTCGTAACGATAATGAAAACCTACGATGAAGCGTTCATAATCGCTAGTGACGGAAAGATGGAGAATTAAATAATAACGATAATAATAATGTCATCGTTAGAATTACTTCAGCAGATCGTGGCTAATACAACGCCGTCAAAAACTACTATGATATCAATAAGTTCAACCAATCCTGAATTTAGCGTTAATTTTCCGACTGCAATTCCAGCAAAGGAAATAGCATTAGCGCAATTACGAGTTTATTATAGTTGGCCTAATATCAGGTCAAAACAGTTTGGTGGACAACAACCAAATAATTCACTGGTATTTGCGAATA
>JAECUM010042799.1:0-26226 GCA_016617855.1 Megalonaias nervosa
ACGCGCGTATCATCGTCTGATGACGTTCATGGGACGTGATCAAAATGTTGATACTGGTTTACAAATATTACAGCGGGATTTTACAACTCTGTATCCGATCTATGACTTTTCGCTGGAACACTTGGATTTATCTAGACAGTCCGTTGTTGACATACATTTTCGAGCTCGTGTTACAAGAGGAGCTATTGCTAATTACAGAGCAATCGCCGTTATACTCAGCGATAAAACAATGTTACTTGAAGGTGTTGGTGGACGAATGAGAGTTATTGATGCGCCAGTAGAAAACATGTAATTAGATCATGAATAAGATTATAAATGTCATATCATCAAGTTAGTATCAGTCTGACTCCTAGTCAGATTAAAAGACTTCAGTCAGCATCAGCGAAGCGATGTGGAATAAAACTATCATTAAAACAAGAACAAATCGCAGGTGGCCAAAATAAATTATCTCTGACAGAATGCCAGTTCAAGCATTTCAATGAAGCCAAGCAGTCAAAGAAAGGTATACGAGTAAATCTTTCTGCGGGTGCTATCAGCGACATCGTTAAGACTGGTGGAATATTTTCACTTCTTGCAGCTATCCCAGCGTTAATAGCCGCTGCCGCTCCAGCTGTTGAAAAAGCTGCAGCGTTTGGTGCAGTTGGAACAGCTGCTGGAATGGCATTAAAGAAAGCAACTGGACAAGGAATTATACACACAGAAAACTTAAAAAAAAAAATCACGGGCAAAACAACACGGAAGACGTCTAAGAGCACCAAACGTGCCACAGCCGGGCCGTTTAAGATTATCAGGCACAGTATACGGTTGCGGTCTGAGACTTCCAGGAACTCCCCCTTCGTGGTACGGGAAAGGATTAAGACTTCCAGGGACTCGTTGATTTTGATTTACTCGATGCTGCTAAGCAACTAAATATAAAGAATTTCAGAGGTGTTTTTAAGCGTGATCAATTACCGAAAAATCCAAATCTGATTGAAACAGATATTATTAATCTCGATAAAAGCTCTGGTCGTGGCACTCATTGGGTTGCATATGCAACTGATACACGTGGAATTATTTATTTCGATTCGTTTGGGTTGGCGCCACCAAAAGAATTTTAAAAATACATCTACAGACTTCAGAGTATTCCACTCTGGTATTCAACGCTACCAACACAAAAAATAACCGACCCGCCGATATGTGGCCGTGAAGCACTGGCAGTACTTGATGCTGTATCAAGATCAACGAAACCACCTCATAAAGCTGCACACGAATACACGAGTGTCATGACTTTGTCATGGACTTAAATAATCGCTAATCATATAATGGTAGATATTTACGGAAGATCAACTAAAACTAAAACCCAACAAGCACCATCCGAAGACTTACTCAAGCGAGTAACAAAGCAGATCAATGATGAATTATCTGACATGCTCAATCTTGCCAACGTTGATCTAAACGAACTTGTTGTATTTCAAAACCGTGAAGGAAAATTGATGACGAGTAATATTTCAATCAATGATATTATTATTCGTAATTGATTATCGCGAGAAGGTCTCGTTGCTGTATATGACAAAGAGGGCAAACTTGTTCCTAGTGTTGTTAGTCCGTCGTCGATCCGAGATAGCATAAGTGAACGAGTGTTAAAAGCCGGTGATATAATGAATGGCATCATTAACATGAATAACAATAAAATTATTAATGTTGGAGAACCAACAGATAATCTCGACGCTGCAGCTAGGAAATATGTCGATGATAACAATATTCCGATGACAACTTCGTTGTCGACGATCAATGATGGAATGATCGCACTTAGAACTGAATTTTATAATCACATACAACTGTTTATGAATTTTCGCAGAAACGAAAACAGAACCACTAATGATTTTTTGGGAAGTCCACCAGCCGCTGATATTACACTCGCAGACGTTAACACGAAACTCAATGATATTGTCAGTGGAATTCCTAATATCGTTAAAAAAAAAAATATCTGATTAAAATTCCACACAAACAAATTAACAATATCGTGTACACAGTATCATCGGGATCATCAACATGGACACCAAGCGATAACACTATCAAACATACCGTAGAAGTAACTGGCGTGTACAGGCTGTCTGTATTTAGTTCTGCAAAATTTAGTATATTTACCACGTATCTATGGCGTCATTCAACCGATAATTTTTCTGGGACTGTATCCGTAGTGTTAAATAAAGATACCTAAGAAACGTTTATGCTGGTATCATCTGATAAAAAATTAACCTCGGCGTCTTACTGGTGGTGTCTGGAATTTGTAGCTGAAACACCTCAATTAATTGCTTAGTATAATATAATGATAGACGTTCAGCGATACAGATACGATCAAGTAACGGCATGGCAGAATAAAATAAAAACTATCATCGATGATTATACAGCAGCGATAAAGATATATCGTAGACGTGCGGTTGTCTTTGATATCATCGTTTATTCGGTTTCCGCGATTGTTTCTGGAACCGGCGTAGTATTATCAACGTTGACGATGACAGCACCGATCGTTGTAACAATCATTGTTTCATCGTCAACGCCGATCGCTGGAGTATTTAATATTATCGCGAAAAAAAAAATAAATACGTGCACGAATGAAAAATTGAACGAGTACACGATGAAATTACATACTGCAACTGTAGCATATTCCAAATTATCGTCGATGATTTCTTTGTCGCTCAACGATGGAATAATCACCGATGAAGAATTCAGTATTATAATAAGGATATACAATGAAGTATTTACCACGGGTGATTCGATCATGGAAATATATAATTTAGAGCAACAGCAACATAATAATGACTGAGTCAAGGGAATTATTACAACAGATCGTCACTAATGCTGCTCGGGTAAAAACCACAATGATATCAGCGAGTTCAACTAATCCTGAATTCAGTATTAATTTTCCAACTGCAATACCAGGTTCCGAGATAGCATTACGGGTTTATTATAGTTGGCCAAATATCAGGTCAAAATCATTCGGTGGTCTTGCGACGAATAATTCATTAGTATTTGCAAATAAAAATAAACCCGATGAAACTCCTGATTGGCAAGTAGTCAGCATTCCAACGGGCAGTTATCAAATTGAACAGATCAACAAAGAATTCCAGCGCAGAATTAAATCCATAACAGGTAAAGAATCAAAGATTGCCATTACCGTCCACGAACCAACGTTATCATCAGCCATTGAAATAAATTCTTCGGATTGTGTCGTTGACATTTATCAGTCTTCGATCAGATCAGTATTAGGATGGCCAGATATTCCACCGGTTTATGAAGGTCCATCAGAGCCACAAAAAGATGAATTTTGTACAAAGGAAAAAAAAATACATAAAAAAACCGGATGTTTATCTTAACGGAATTTCTGGTGTCAATGCTAGACTTGATTGGTTGGACAACAGAGATTATACTGATACCGATGGAACACGACTTCCTCGTTATGGAAATATTTCTATAATCGGCCTAAAAAATGATCCAGTAACAGGACGGCCTATACGTGATCCTAAAAAACCAATGATTTTATTCAAATTCCCTATGAAGACCCGATCGATGGATGGGTTGCTATAATCGAATTTGAACACAATGATAAAATCAATGATTTAAAAAGTTTATTTTTATCGTTGTCACATGTTTTCGACGAGGACGTGAAAAAGAACATCATTGAAACAATACAACATCTGAATAAACTCAGATCAGATATGTACATCATTAATCGAACTTTTATCTTGAAAATGCTTGAACAAAATAAATTATTTCCAGGAGGAAGTCTCATGAAAACTTTTCTCAAAGAAAAAATCTCAACATTTACAATACCAAAACTAGATTCAGATAGATTAAAGCGGAGACTCACGAATATTATCGATAATTACTTTCCTAAAATCATCGAATCATGGGGAAAAATAGCCCCACCAGCAAGTATTCTCAAGTACAATAATAATCCATACAACGAAGGTCGTCATGTCTCGCCGGGTATTGTCAATATCACACCAACGATTGCTGTCAATCTAGTATGCGATGTCATCGACGGCAGTTATCAAGTTGACACTGAAAAATCCAATCAGGCCCAACAAGGATACATTCTGTATTCGTTTACACCTCAAGTTCCACCAGGGTGGTTGATTGTATCAGAACCAAATAATCCCGTGTATTTAAGATGTCATAATCCGTGGTTACCTCGGATAAATTTTAAATTAACTGATCAGACTGGCCACTTGCTCGATCTCAGGTCAGAGGTGTTAAGTATAAATCTGTATGTAAGATCGTAGAGCGTCATTTTAGAAGCAAAAAAAATATATATATCACCGTAATATTGTTAATACTGTTTTTTAATTCTCCCAGGGATTCTGCTTAGCCATTACCATCACTAATCCAGTATTATCTTCACTGTCACTGTTGCTTTCACTGGTAACAACCGTTTCAGATTCTGTCATTGACATAATCTTTCGCAGTTGCATTACACGAATATTCACTAGTTTTCTCGTTTCATATTCGCGAGATAATTCTAGTTTTATTTTTTCAATAGCATTTGCGAGCGAAATAAATTCTTTAACTTGCGTATCATCAACCTTTGCTAGCTACTCTATCATTGATCGATAAATTAATTTCATAAATCTATAATCGGATGGTAGTGTATATCTGTTTTCAGTTTTTTGTTGTTGTAATGATTCAAAATTACACATGATTTTTTGAGGATCAAGTTCATCAGAGAGTTTTATACCATCATGTTTTAGTTGCTCAATTGCATCAATAACAGCGTTGATATTTTCGTGATTCATTATATAAAAGTCATTTGTTTAAATAAATTTATTTTTCTGAAATCATTTAATAATTTGATGGGGTAGTTGCACGACTAAATAAAAAGAATCTCAGTGAATTCATGATTTTTTCTGAATAAAGTTATAATCCATGGATTATTCTTTCTTGTGTATTCTCGCTCTGAATTTTTCTTGTAATCGTCGGCGCGCACGTTCATCACGTGATACAGGCATGACGGAACATGATCGATGTGAGAACCCTTTTCCTGCGTAAATTTTGTCAATGAATTCTACATGAGTAATATCATCTCTTTCAGTAATTTTAACTTTAGTCGACGGAGGTAATTTATCAGCAATAGAGATTTTATGTCTGTCGTAAATAATTGAAATCGTATTCATTATTAATTGTATGCTTTTAATTAATTATCGGCGTATCTAAATTTAATCTTCTGATTAATTTTTTCGAAAATGCTGATTTAGTTATATTATCTGCAACACGTCGTACTAAAGGCTTGACAACATCAAAGTATTTCCAGGCCGAAGTCATCGATGGGAAGATTATTCCTTCACCTGTCTTTGTGTTTATAGATATAACTGATCTTCGATATTTATTGCCATGACCGATTCTTCCTGATTTACAATTCTGACTTTGTGTAACACACGCAAATTATTTAAAGAATTATCTTTCTTGTCTGAATTGATGTGATCGATTACAAATCCTTCTTTGATTATCCCGTAAAAACACTCGTAGATGAATCGATGATAGATATATTTTATTTTTTCCAGTATTAAATATAATATATCCAGTATTAATCATAGATCCATTAATTGGTCTCTTTGATTTACAGTTTCTAATTATACCATTACGAGATGCCTCGTAATTAACAATAATGGGATGTTTAATAAACTTATTTTGCTCCATTTTATATATAATATCATTCTTCTAAATGATTATTCTGAAATCTAACCAAATAATCCTCTATGGTTTTAAACGGAGATGCCGATGGTCCATAATTCTCATCGTAATACCGCTTCATCTCTCAGGTATTTTTTACCGCCACATTGCACGCATAATTGAGTTTTTCTTCTGACTCCAACACCGCATCGAACGCAAGGTTTTGGTCCTGTGCATCTTCGTCGAAAACTCTGCATGTGGTATCCGCAGAATTCTTGTACACATGGTTTATTGCAGTGAAATGAAACCCCGATCCTTAACCAGTTGCATTTGTTATTTGTTTGTATCATTATATTATGAATAAGAATCTAATTAAATAAATCTTGTCTTAATTATTATAATGGAGGAATTTAAGAGACTATCCGTAATCGAACCCTCTAGAGCAAGATTTGATCTTGATAAATTACCAAAATCTAAATACTCAGTGCAAGATCTAGCTTTGATGAATGATGATGTAACCGATCGTATTCGTGAAGCCAAAAAAGAATTTCAAAATGATGGTGCTCCTCATACTTGGTCGTCATTCAGAATCAGATATACCGTCGACACTAAGATGAAAGACGAACGCGGAAGAAGTATTATCAATTACCTTGATAATCAGCGGTATATTATTCTGATCAAATTTATTGTGCAGACGGTTGATGATATTTGGATTATCCGTGATAAACGCGAACCTGTCAGAGTAACACAATCAGGACAAACTGTTATATTGGATAAAATATCCAAGCCAGGTATATTAACTGGTATTGATAAACCGTATTATGAACGAGCATATCCTGTAACCGCATTTGTTTATGCGATATATCCGTTAAATGATAAACGCAGCGTTGAAAATCTTAAACCGATGAAATTATCAGGATTAAATTATGTCGCTGAGCGAGTTATGGAACATTTCAAAAAAGCAATACGTGGGAATGGCTTAACAGATATAAAACGTAAAAGAATAAACTCATGGGCAGAAACAGTTAAGAATACTGAAGCATTCATCAAAGACGTCGCTGAACTAGAAAAAAAATTAAAATTTCCAACAACAGTAAAAACACTAACCGGAGAGATTTTATATGAGTCAAAATACACATCAAGAGGAGCTCCAATAACAATCATTGATCATAATGCACATGCATGGACTGATGCTCTAACAATATTTCCACAAGATAGAATAGTCAGATTTTATGACGATTATATATTCAATGCTATCAGTGATATCAGTAAGAATGATCCTGTATCTGTTTGGTTATTTCAGAGTTCAGAATCCGTGAATTACGATCAATTTGTAAAACCTAATGGAGAGATTTACCGTAAAGAATCTCTTCATGAAGAAATGAAGAATCTTGCACTGAAATAAAATTCTGATGATGTTGAAGTTGAACGATTATTGAATAATTGTTTTACAGTTCCATCAGTTGCTGTTCATTTTGCTCAGGAGAAAAATTTCATAGAAACCAACACGATCAGAATTCCTTGAAGATATTCAGCATAGTTGTGTCGAATACGGACACGGCGGATTATGGAGTACCAAATACGATCATCGTAAAGTTATATCGGTTGATATGGTTGCGTGTTATCCTGGGAGTTTTCTTGGATACGGAGACTGTTCTGAATATTTTGGAAGATTCGGACATCCAACACATGAAATGACAAGAGTTGCGATAAATGGGCCATTACCTGATTTTGATTTAACTGGATTCGCTTGTGTAAAATCATTTAAGTTTTGTAATAATCTTCATCCGATCGTTTATGCGTGGTTTGGTAGACATTTCTCAGAAACATATTGGGTTCCAATAGTGCTATTACGATACATGCTTGATACTGGAATCTTAGTGTCGTTGAGTGTAAGTGAAGCTATTATATCATATCATCCGCAGAAACAAGTTTGGTTACCACAACAAAAGAAATACTCACCGACAGACCCAGATGAAGATTGGGATAAAATTAATTATGAAAATAAAGTTGCAAAAGATTTCGGTAGAAAAATAATTGGTAAATTTACTCAAGGTGGTTCGTATGATCATAAACGACATTGTACAAGATTAGTCATGGATGATGCTGAGTTAGATTTTATAATTACTGATACAACAAACAAAGGAACATTTATAAGCAGAAGTAATGCTTATTCATCAGACGGAATTAAATTAGGTACAATCGTGAGTTATATGGATGGTGAGTCACCGCAATTTACTCATTTAAGATCTTCTATGCTTGCTTACGTTTCTATAAATTTATGATCGATGATAAATAGATTTCCTTGTTACGCTGTCAGAGTTGCTACGGATTCGTTTTATATAAATAGCGCGTACGTGGATTTGGTAAAACCGTTACTCGGTAATGGTGAATGGGGATCATGAAGAATAAAACACGAAAGTATACTCGATTATTCTGAATCAGCAGACATTGATATCAAAGAAATATACTATGGTAATGACAATCAAATACCAGCATCAACATCACCATCTGTATTTGATCCCATGGCTAGACATAAAACCATTTATCTCAATGGACCTGGAGGTTCTGGTAAAACAACACGTGCCATTGAATTATTTCATCAGAGTTCAGATATGATTGTGTTGACACCTACGCACAGACTAGCAAGAGAAATAAAACAACGAGGAGTAAAATCATGTACATACCATTGTTTCTTCAGATGGTGTGGAGATACGTGGACACCTGAGCGAATGGGTGAGAAATATATTCCCAAAATCATCATCTGGGATGAGATTTGGACGGTGTCATTAGAAACACTAAAAATATTTCTTAATTGGTTATTAACGAAAAATACTGCGGTAATTATGTGCGGCGATCATGGTCAACCACCACCTTTCGTCGGTCAATCTCCACATGAGTGGTTAAAATCATTTGTGGATTATTATGAAGAAATAAATGATGATCATAGAGCTATTGATGAACCTCTGAAAGAATTTAAAAGATTAATCAGATTACAACCAGATAGAATACAATGTGAGATAATGCGTGAAATAATTCCGGAAACTCCTGTGAACGATTTTTGGAATTTATGGAGACCAAATGATTTAATTGTTGCTAGTAGAAAAATAATTCGTGATGAATTACAGGAGAAATTATTTATGTTACACAAAGACAAATTCTCAAATCTACTTCTGCCATTGTGTTATCGCCCAGCAGATACTCGACTACAGAATGTTGAGGTTGAAATTCCAGGACGGGACACTGAAAATGTCCAGAAACAGAATCTCGTACTAAATGATATTGTTTTAGTTGATATTGATGTTGTTGAAAGCGCGTTGAGTATGAATAACTCACCGTGGAAATTGGGATATACCATAACAATTCACTCGTAACAAGGACTAACTATTGCTGATATAAATATCTGGATTGTCGATGACAGAATCGAGTGGTCAAATTTAGTTTATCTCGCAGTATCTAGAGTCAGGAGAATATCTCAACTGCACAGAATTGTCACAGACTCCACAGAAAATAATAATCAAACTTTTAGCGTTGAAGTAACAAGACAAAAATTATCCAGTTATAAACGATGCGATAAAAAAATAATCGTGATTTTGATATCGATGTTGAATTTATTATGACGCTAAAACAACAACAGAATAATCGTTGTGTAATTTGTAACTGTCACATGTTGTAGAAGTATTCGAGTAATAATCCAAACAATTTACCGTGGACAGAATTAATAGTGATCTTGGTCATACACGTGATAATGTCATACTGACATGTCTTGAATGCAATCGACGTCGGGGTTCCAATTTACAAAAGTGAACGCGGTGGTAATTGTGTGTATTCAGGAATTACTTGTAATTGTTCACGTACAAATCCACGCTGAGGAGCAGTTGAATCCAGTCTGTAGATGGCGGGTCTACCAGTGGATCTAACCACGCTAGAAATTTTATCTGTAGTCACACTCCAGATAGGATCAGTTGCTCTTTTTTCACCCAATTCGAGTTCACCAGGATCATATAGATATCTTACAGTCACATTGCCTAATACTGGTTGAGACTGTATGATTTTGTTTCGAGGTATTATATATTTTCCCGTAATCGCATCAATCGGTTTCATAGAAGTTGCACGAGTAATCTCATTATTTAACGCAGCTATCACATTTGGTAATCTTGCAACCCATTCACGAGATCTCTTGTCGCTCTGAATTATTTCCTTCGCATACTGATATCCAAATAACCGCTCAGCGAATGTTCGATTAAATCTTTCAACGATTGCCTTGAAGTGTAGTGTGTCCTCGTCTGATTTTGACGCTATGTTGTTTTATCAGCGATGATACTTCACCGAGAAATTCTTTGCCAGGATCAACTTGTAGCAACTATGGCCATTGTAATGGTCCTCGCTGATAAATTCGTTTAAACGCAGAGGCAACTTCAGATGTTGTTTTTGTTGATAATGGTTCCGCTTCTTTGTATCTACTTGCAACATCAACGACAGTTAACGCGTATTTGTATGTGCGTGATTGACGTCCACGTGTTTTAACGGTATCATGTGGTAAAAACAAAATATCTGCTTGATGAACTTCATTGGGAACCCTGACATCAAAATACGCGTATTGAATTTTTTAGGTGGACGCAGATAGATTTGCCATATTGCTTGTCGTGCTAACCACGCTGCAGCAACAGCACGTGAGACTTTTGCTGCTTCAGCAAGCTTACTAATCGCTGCTCTGCCCTTCCAATATCCTCTTGGGCTGTAATAAATGGATTCCATTATAATAGTTATATAATTAATTACCCAGCCCCTAGCATTATTTTACCTTTCATAGCAGCTTTCACTAGAAAACTAGCGAGTTTTTCTCTGAGAGATTTATCAGGTATAGAATTTAACGCATGAATCAATTTCACATCTGCAAGATGCCGTTGTTGTAAATCCTTGTTTTTATACGCAAAATCATGAACATGACACGCTTGATCAATCTTATTTATTGGATACTCTCCTGGTCTTGGTTGATCTCGTTCGTCAAGTCGGATATCAAGTCGAGTTCCAGGACCACAATAATTGTATCCGGGTAGATGTTTTTCCCCGGGATATTTCGCCCTCGGAACCCCTGGTAATTTTCCCAACGAAGCGGCGATATCACCTCCCGTCGCTGTGTTTGAAATAAATGTATATTTTTTTGTACCACACTTTTCACACTTACCTGTAAGTGCGCGTTTTTTTATATTTTCTTATTATTGTTGTTAATCCAGCGGTGGGGATGGGTGCCTTGCATCGAACACAATATAGATTCATATCATTTATCATATGGATATAATTGACTTTTCAGCGACATGAAAACAAGAGCCAGTCAAGCATCACCCAGCATTGCCAAATTCTTTAAGGGCAATCATAATAGGTCCATCTGGATCAGGCAAAACAGAATTATTGCTTAATTCGATAATGAGATGGCTCAGGTGGGATAAATTATATTTAGTAGCTCCATCCGTAGATGATCAGCGATGCTATGAAGTACTTAAAGATTTTAATGAAAATGCAAAATCGTTATATGAAGAAAGTGACAGTGATGGAGTCAGTGTTGTTGACTTTATCACTGATATTGATGAAGCGCCATCTGTAAATGACCTAGATGGACGTATTAATAATTTAGTGGTGTACGATGATGTCATGCTGGACAAACAATCAAATCCAGCCAGGATATTTTCCAGAGGCAGGCATAAAAACACAGACGTGATTTATGTTACACAACGTTACACACAAATTCCAAAAGTGATCAGGGATAACTGTAATATTTAGTTGTGTTTAACGGAGTTGATAATCATACGCTGCAAAATATTTATTATACTTGGTGTTCTGGGGACATGGACATGAACAAATTTAAAAATTTCTTTGCACACGCGCAAGCTACCCCGTTTGGTTTCATCACGATAAACTTGCATGACCCAAGATCGAGGTATCGTATAGGTATTGATAGAATATTTGGTCCTTGATGCTGAATAACTCTGTCACAACGATAGAGTAATGAAGCAGTTATTTCCCCTGACAGTCAAGGATAGCGTAGTCTTGAAAAATGGTGCATAATTAATAATTTCATACCTATACAGTCATGTTCTTCTTTGACTTCGATTTCCCAATCCCGTATCCATCAAACACTAAAGTCTGAAGAATCAAGCACAAAAATCTGTTGCCAAGAATAAAATCAGGACGAACCACGCTATACCGGTGATATATGTAGTCATTATCGATTATTTTTGTTCCGACAGAATGAACTAGAATAATATCGATCCAACGCATATTACTAACACAGTTCTACCCTGACTGTGTCAAGAGGCTTGAAAATATAATATTTTAACCAAGGCAAAAACGGCAGAAATATGAAAAATTGCAGATTTTATTCAGAATCTGATAGTATATACTTATCATCGTTGACAAGGTGAAGGAGTCAAAGCTAAGATAGCTTATATATTTATTTTTGAAACGTATATTTAGAAGTGGAACATGGTGCAGCGGTAGCACATGTAGATCTTTTACTCGAAGCCCGTGGTTCGATTCCCCGTACCGGACATATATCGGGGGTGGCGTTAGGATGCCATTTATTTTAAGAATTGGGGGTGCAAGCAAGAAAGCCCTATGAGATTTCATGCAACCTCGCCAACGTCAAACAACGTGGCGAGTGCAGTTTTGCACTTACCCCGGGGTTTGATTTGGGAGGGGGGGCTTACATGAAATCGATATGCGTTTGCTCCTCTAAACTAAACAGTAGGATGATGTGAACTCGTGACCCTTGACAACGTCAAGGTGACCTCACTGAAGGGTATCCACATAGGGGCATTCAGAAAGAATGTCCGCCGGACCAAAAAGTCTCAATAAAGTGCCTGTGGACCATAAGACAGGTCTTAACCAATGAAAGAGTGCCCTGTGGGCTTAAGGCCCCTCAACAAGGGACTCTTAGGACCTTATTGGTAAAAGGCTTTACCGGCAGAAGGGACCCCAGTGGAATGGTAGACTGAACATCATAGCTGCTGTTTATTTTTGAATTTATAAAATCGACAGCAGCAGGGAGGGGTGACCACATGTATGTGATATTTTTTTGGTTCCATTTTTCAAAATATTCGTAGTCGTTTTGTTTCAAACATATTTTTTTTTAGCCCTTGTAGGAACCCTTATTTTAAGGCTCTGCAAAAAGTGGTCTGTTCACCCTCCCCGTTAACGATCTTTTTAGATCGACAGCAGCAGGGAGGGTGCGACCACATGTGTGTAAACGACTCAGCCTAATGTTTGAAAAATAAACTTCAGTTTAACTTTATCGACCTTGTTTTTTTATATTTTTTTGTAGGAACCTTTATTTTTACCCGCCGCCTTGGTCTGTTCACCCTCTCTGCTGCTGCACAAAAATGTATTAATCTTCTCAAGGAATCTTAAGTTATGAAGAGCAATTCTCATTTCACAAAAGAGACAAACAACTGAGACAAACGTCTATGTTGTTTTCTGGATGGTTAGTAAAAAAAACATTGTTTACTGTGAAGGGGTGGGGTATGTATCAATTTAATTATCACTATATGTATTTTAAGTTTTAGTAACAACTGATTTTGTATTAATTATTTTAACTACAATTGCCATTAATTTATCAAGTAGTAATATCATAAAGTATAATGTATGATTTCCCACGTCGATGCATACACTCGTGGTCACTTATGTTTTGAACATTTGGGTCTGATTCTTAATTATATACACGGTAGCAACATCCGGCAAATACTTATGTACACAAGGTCTGCATGGCCGTTGTGTGATTATTTCTGGCAAAGAAACACGTAAGCTGTTATTCTTGCAATTTCTGAGAAGATAAATCATCTTCCTGTCGATTTCCTGCAGGTCGGACTTGATATAAGGTCATTTTAGTTTGCTCGGCCCGGTAGTTGGCGACTACCCTATGCCTACAATTTATCAGTTGGCACTGGGTTCTGACCCCACATCCCATGCTAAATGTCAAAATATCTAAAATGGCGTGGGAACAGTGACATGAAATTCGGACTAACTGATATTGTGAACATCTCTCTCTCTCTCTCTCTCTCTCTCTCTCTCTCTCTCTCTCTCTCTCCTATATATGAGTAAGTCTCTCTCTCTCCTATATATGAGTAAGTCTCTCTCTCTCTCTCTCTCTCTCTCTCTCTCTCCTATATATGAGTAAGTCTCTCTCTCTCTCCTATATATGAGTAAGCCAACCATTACTAATAATAGCTTTAATGTGTACTGATTTCAGCTTGACTCTATCTTAAATCCTTTATATTTATGGTGCTGATGATTGCAATAGCTCGTGCCAAATAGCTGGAGACGACGACTTTTCCTTCGACATAAAGACTATGATATTATACGTGCCCTGTACGTGCTGTAAGGAACCAATCATTTAATTCCTGGTGTGGGGGCTTGTCGGGACACCATATTATGTTTTTCTTTATTCTCAAAACAATTTTCTTTCTTTAACTGATATAATAAACGTATTTAACATTTGGTGGTGCTGTTGTTTCTTGTTTCTTTTATTTGGGGGGATGTCCCTCGTCTGATCTTTTCAGACCATTCAAGGTAGACCCCCTCCCTAACTGTAACATTACCCGAAGGCTTAGTGTGTTTGTTTTATAGTGTGTGCTATATTCTTTACAGTTATGATTTTTGTACTATTTGATGAGTTAATTACAATTTTATTTTTTGGGATCATTTGTATGGATTGTGTAATTGATGGTATGGGATTTTGTCCTTACGAATCTTTTTTTTTTTTTTTTTCGTAATTCTTTTCACATTATTACAATTTCAGATAAATTGTCCACCTCTCGAACGTCATAGTTTATTCTAGATCCTCGTCGTATGTCAACTTATAGATATCTTTTTTCCTTTCACTTTCTTCCGATGTTGTTTTTGATTGGTCAGTTTGATACTTCTGATTTAGAGACTTTCTATCTTTTTTTCCCTTCTTCTTTGTTCCTTTCTCTGTTCTGTCGTTGAGGCGTTTTCAGTCTTTTGGTTTACATTTGACAGTTTTCCCTGCTTTTGTTCCTGATTTTGTGATTTGTCTTTTTGTTGTTGTAATTCTTCTTCTTGTATTTCTTTTTGTTGTTCTTTTATTTGCTGTTGTTCGCTTATTTCCTTTGTTGTTGTTGTTGTTGTTGTTATTTGCTTTTGTTGTTGGTTCTGTCGTATATCTTGTGTTTCTTTATGATGCTTATTTGGTTTTTGTTGTTATTTGCCTTTTTCTCCCTTGTGTTGTTGAATCAGGTGCTGAATATGATGTTGTTTATATTTATCTTTTTCTGTTTGTTGTTGCTGTTTACTCTGATTTGGAAACATCGTTAGCTCGCTGATGTTTCAAGCTATTTGTGGACCTCAAGTTTTTCTTTAGAACCCCCCCCCAACACACACACACACACACACACACACACACACACACACACACTCCAGCAAATCAAAGGATCGGTCCCGAAATTCAATACTTGGTGGCACTTGTGAAAGAAAGTCTATATGCCTAATTGCACCCCTTATGATTTGAACAAAAACACTCTACACAGGTGTGGCCGATATAACTATCAGAACAAATGCAGCACACCTAATAACGATTTACTTGTTTCTAACATGCATATATGCTATATCTGGCTATATCGGTTTCTAAGTACAATTCAGCTTTGTGTTTATCCTATTACTCACACGTGTAACTAACTTATTGCTACCTACCCTAACTGATAAATTACCACGCCTATCTGATTACAGTATATTATACTCTGCTGTCACAAAACGAGGTCTTGAGGATATATAATAATCCCCTGTGTAACATTGTAAATATTTTGGGCAAATGGCCTTCACCCTCTTTTGTAGACTGATCTTACCACTAGTAGGCTGGCTGTTGATTCTGAGTACATGCAGATGGAAATTATCGACTTCACAAGCAAAACAGTGCACCACACAGTGTTGTTGCTAAGAAAGCTGTAAATACCCATTTCTTAGTACCAATCATAGTGGACTATTTCTTACAATATTACCTCAATCTGATCAAGATCGAGATCTTAAGCATAACTGAGATTTTACAGGACAAGTTGATGTTCTGGTGACGATTAGAACCCAGGAGCTCTTATCGTTGCTTATAATTTGCCGGTCTTACCTTTCTATGTAATAATAATAATAATTATATATATATATATATATATATATATATATATATATATATATATATATATACACACACACACACACACACACACACACACACACACACACAAGTGCAAGCATATTTTCAAGCATCAGCAACAAGTTGAAATAAACTAACTGAAACATAATAAATTTAAAGGTTTAATTCCTGTAGAAACAGCCATGTAAAGTTTTGCAAACACAACGGTTTTTGTGTTTTATTTGTTTGTCTTGTCTATGTTTTGTATTTGCCTTTGAAAAAGACTCATTAAGAATCGAAAGCGCTCAGCCTAGTTAGATACTAGTTTTGCACTGTTCGTTGTCAGTTTATTGCATTTATTTTAATCAATCCCTGACCAACGTGATCCCTTGCTGGATCCAGTGCACTTGAAAGGACCGTTCTTCGCCATATGATTTGTATTCTTATATATATATATATATATATATATATATATATATATATATATATATATATATATATATATATATATATAGTGCATGTATGACAGGTAAATTTAAGCAACGTTACCGGTCCTTGTTGATTGGACTGCCCAGTATACAGATATAACCTTGCATTTCGTGATAGTGAGTCTTACTTTAGTTCCGTAGGAATTTTTGCGGTGAGGATGAGATGGGGGTGCAAAGCCGAAATGAAAGAGAGGAATGACTTGCACAAACACAGAGAGAGAGAGAGAGAGAGAGAGAGAGACACACACACACACACACACACACACATATATATATATACACGGTTTGTGTAAAAACAGGGGGGCGGTACTGTCCCACTCCCACCCACCCCTGCCGACGCCTATGAGAATTACAATCAGTATCGGTATGTTGCGGATGTGGTGCATTCAGTTTCACAGCATGGAACCTGTAATATGACTCTTGAACGAAAACGGCAATAGAACATGACCTTAGTGCACATTTTCTTAATATTGACGGCCCATCTGCTCTCCATCTGATTGTTAGATGGGTCATTCTGACACTGACATAAGCGCTAGGCGTTTATTGGTAAAGTGAAGTGTTCGTTCGTTTTTGGATTATAGTTGTATGTTACCCTTAGGTATGCAGGACTCTTTAGTTTGCATGCGTTTGCGTTTTTTTAAATTAGTGTAAACTGTACTTGCATCTTAATGCGTTGCTATTTCATTATTTCTTGCTCTTTTGAATGCTAAACGTTTGTGGCTTTATCGTCTTGTTTTGTTGTTGTTTTTTAATAACAAAGCAAAACAGAGACTACTATCATTTTTTTTTTTTTTTAAATATACAAGGAAGATAATATTTACAACGCACTTGAAAATGGGGCGACAAAGAGGGTTGGTAATGTTATCGTCTTTCTAAGTTATGTAAACACCTGTCATGCTTTCACACTTCAGGTATAAGCAATTTGCCCTCTTGTGTTGTTGCTGTCTTTGACTCAGTCTCTTTAGCGCAACTAGTCTCAGTTTTTCGTGGATTGCCATGATTTAGGCGTAGGTTATGATCATCGCCTGAACATGCACATATAGACAAGTTTCTCATGACCCCTAAAGCTAAAAGTTGTACTTGTAGGCTCCCTTGGAATAATAACAACAACCAAACCTCCAACCCTGGGGGATAGGGGGTGGGGTGGGGTGATCCTCGACGCACAAGTTGGGAACCACTGCCATAGACATTGCTGCACATGCACTGAATATTAATCCATAATGATCTATACTTCCCTCTACTTGTAAATTATCCTATTTGGACAATTGCCAACTGATTACATGACACGTCTATACTAGTCTTTTTTTCTGTTGCAATGGCTGCCAGCAAAGTGTACAGGTTTGTAATTTTCGTTTATGATGTCATGATTTATACATGTTTCGGTTTAGACGACACATAAATGGGTCTGAAAGAATATTGGTAGAGAAGCGGCAGATAAAGTGTAACTAACGACGATGATAGTGACAACATCCGTTAATATATTAAGTTGTACGAATTATTTATGCTTAGATTTACTACGTTTATGAGGCTAAATCGACATCTATCTAATCAATGATTTAATGTTGTCACTGTGGTGAGTACTAAACAAGTTTTTACAGCGTGCGAACGCTCCATAAGATAAAACTTCTTCGTTTTTGGTTCTCACCTTGACCTTGTTCGATTATTTTGTAGCACTGTTTGTTTTGCCTTTAAATTGTGGAACTATATTTAGAAGGTACCATAGGTCATAAGCGATGTTTGTTGTAAAAAGTCAACCTACAAACTTAGCATTAGTTAATGACTGTTCATATTTCTAATGTACTTTTTACGATCATTAAGTTCTATATATAATGTTACTATGCCATGTTGTCAAGTTTAAGGTGTGGTAAATTTGCATATATTGTACTGACGCTATAAAAAAATGCTATGAAGGGAAATAACTGATACAAATAAATCAGTAATATAAACTAATGGTAATTTGCTGAGTCTCTACTTCGTTCGATACTAATGACATCACCTTTATCACCAAATAATAGCTATTTATTTTCTGTGTTTATGTCATTTATCTGCATTCGGTTTTTGTTTATATGACCTTTGATTAATTGATTATTACATTAATAGGTGATGTTTGTGACTGTGCCTAAAGGAACGAAACATAAATATAGTCTAATATTTTTTTTTTTTTTTTATTTCTTTGCAAGTTTGTTTTGGTATAGAAAACTATGGACAAAACTCGTTCATTTAGATATTTAAGTGACTTTAATTATTTGAATTAATAACTTAAGAAGTGAATTTTGTAAAACAATATGATTCTATGTATCTCAATTAGTTCAACACCCTTAGTACAAAGAATGATTGCAGTGACCAACATTTCACATTTTATTGGCTTTAGTTCAGATTTTGCGCTTAGCTCAAGATTAACTAAGATTTTTTTGGCACCCTGCATATATTTTGCTATCACTGAATTCAAAGAAGATGGCGAGGGAATGCATCTTGATGAGAGCTACATCTCCATCACAAAAGTAAGCCACTATGACCTATATATTATCATTTGCTGACTTTGGTAAAATTGTTGTCTTGAGATTATTGCTCAAGCTCTGTTCATAATAGAACCACTGAACTAGATAAATGTATTTATTTCTGTTAATACAATGCCATTTGTTGTTGTAAACGACGTTTCACATTTTGCTCCCTCAGGTTAAGCTTTTGCGTTTAGCCATGAACACTAAGTTTTTCACCTTGAAAAATATAGATATGCTGTTATACCTGGATTCATGAAACTTGGTGAGTGGATGCATCTTGATGACTACTGCAGCCCCATTACAGAAGTAGAGCATTGTGATTTGTATTTCATGCTTCACCGACATTGGTAAATTTCGTATCATAAGTTTATTAGTCAAGATCTGTTTGTGATGGAATCATCAAAGTGGATAATTGTATGCATCTCTATTAGTACCACACCTCTGACACAAAATAATGTCACCATGCCCTACAGCTCATATTTTACTGGCTTGGGTTAAGTTGTGCGCTTAACTCATGACAAAATATGTATTTTTAGCGCTCTGTGTACAGCTGCTAATCAAGGTTCATTAAATTAGATGGGATGATGTATCTTGAACAGTGTTACACCTTCATCACAAAAGAAGGTGAACGTGACCCCTATTTCATGTTTCTCTGCCATGCTTTCAGTCTCACTAGGTGATTGCATGCATCCATTTTAGTACCAGAACCTTAAAACTAAAGAAGACCATTGTGGCTTACATGTAAGTTTTGACTGGCTTCTGTTAAAATTTTGCATTTAGCTCATGTCCACATTGGTGTTGTATCTGCTGTATAATACAGCTATACATGGAATAATGAAACTTTTCGAGAGGATGCATTATGATGGGTGCTACACGCTAACCTTAAAAGTAGGTCTCTGTGTCCCATTTTAAACATTGCACTGACTTTAGTTCATTTTGACGTTTTTATCGTTAGTGTAATCCTTAAACTATGTGACTTTATACATTTGTCTTAGAACCAACCACATACATTAAAGGCACTGTGACCTATATTTGACTGACTTGGATTAACTTGTAGTATTCAGCTCATGGCCACATATGTCTTTGGCAATGCTTTGTGCATGTCATCCTATAAAAAATGGTGAAAATTGGGATGAAACTTTTTACAATAGGAGGTCGGTATCAGTCATATTTTATGTTTTGCTGACTTGATCAAGCATTGTGCTAGGTGTTCATTTCTCAGTTACTATTCATGCTAGCATGGTGGAAGTAATGGTGACATGCACCACTGTAACTACCACTGTGTTATAACAAAAGAGGCTCTTGGTGATCTATATTTCATCATTTACTGGCTTTGGTTAAGGGTTTGCATTTTAAGTCATGACCACATGAGATTTTGGCATGGTATACCAATATTATTCTACAGACGATCATGAACCTTGGTGCATGGATGCAACATGATAAGTTATACATCCTTTTTGGCAAAAGAGGTCTGTGTGAACTGTATTTCATGCACAGTGACTTTCTCCATATTTTATTTTCAAAGTTTATTTGTTGGGTGCTGTTTATATTCCAATTATAAAGTTTGATAAGTGGATGCATATATGTTACTACTATGCCCTTAAAACCAAAGAAGTTCACTGTGGCCTACATGTTATGCTTTACGAACTGTTACGTGTAGGGTCGTACAATAATAACAAGAGAAAAGAGTGAAGTCAACAAGCTTTGTATATTTTAACAAAATAATGTATTTCCCTAGAAATCAATGTAAAAATTAGAAAATAGGACTTACGGTTTGTGAATATAATCCAAAATTTAATCCTAAGAATGAAAAATACAAGTCCTATATTTTGAATATTACAAATATAGTTATATTCATGATATTTTAGTCACACGTTTGATAGCTGTCACGTATGCCAACGTGGTGGCCAGATGTAATATCTTGAAAGTTATTATTTTCTAGGGTATGTGAATGTGTCAGGGACATGCACTCCTTTATAAAACTGCAAATCATTCAAAGATTTTCAAAAGAGCGATTGTTTTCTGTCATAATTTTATGTAATTTCTGAAGTCCACTAAATATTTTCTCCTTTGTTGAGTCAGTGTGCTTTATGTTTACTGGCCCTATTTGATAAGAATCTTCCCTGGTGTTTGCATCCAGCTCAAAGTTTCCCTGTCTATTATATCAATATTATAGCTAGTAAATTGTAGGCAAGAACACTTTCCTGTGTTTTATCAACAAGTTCTCTAGTGACAGCACACTGTCTTTTAAAGGGTGTTATTTATAGTGTAAGCTTAATCAGCTCACTTAGTTACAGCTTTAAGATTAAAACTTAAACAACAATTAATACACACATAGCAAATGCAGCTATCAAAATATACTTCACAACTATATGGGAGGGGGAGGAGCTGGAATTATCATCAGAGCTGAGATATTTTATTTTCTTTTATCTCAAGATAATTACTTTTTTACAAATAATATAATGGTTATGATATGACATTGTTTTTCTATAAATCAGAGCAAGATATTGTTTACAGCTTTTGAAAGATGGATTTTCTTATTTTTTTTTTTAAAGTGTCAGGCCCCTGTCTCAGAACATCAAATTGTTGGTCCCCAATATACTTGCGGTATACCGCGGTTTGTATCGCGGTATGTTCCGAAATACCTCGGTACAGAATTGTTCGTGGTAACTGGTTATAATACATACATTCATACATACATACATACATACATACATAGGTTCTGTTCTTCCCACGTAAACAGCGGTGTCAGAAAAAATAGAGGATAATCAAACAAAATATGAGAATCATAAGAAATAAATAATATACTTTTAATTAACCAGATGTTTTACAGGAAATATCTCTGCTATGCATATATGGGTCCGATTGTGATACACGCGAGGAAAATAGGATTTTTCTTTCTAAAAGCATGAACAATAACTTCGTTTAAAAGTATAATAATACCACACGCTTTTCAGTGCAAAACAAATCACTATGACACATTTTGCAACTTTGGCGTAAAGTTCTAAATTGTATCGCCTTGCACACTTCGATAGATGACTGAAATGCTATTACAGAACAGCATGCAAACAAATTCATTTGCTACAGAATGTTTAAGAACTCGTTTTATCTACAATACTTTCAACAATAATGCCAGGTCGTATGCGATTACAAGAAGCTTCAGTTTTTACTTTCATTTAATTGAATGCTTAACATAATTAATCTTTAAAGTGGCCTACAGTGAATACCATGGAGGTAGTAACTTCTGCATCTATAGGGAATAAGATATAATGTTGGTTTTGTTAGGTGTTTTACGATACAGCAATACACGTGGTGCTGAGACAGATGGTGGAAAGCTAGGACGTCAAACCTTTTTTGGCTGGCGGTTAAAACGTCAAATGCTTAAGGTTGCTGGCCGCATGAGCAAGAACTGTTTAATAATTAATTAAATACAAAAATTCAACGCAATTTTTACATAAGGCTACTAACATTCTTATTACATGGCTGTAATAATATTGTTAAATATAAGATAGTCTCATATTTCGAAGATAAATAAAACATCATCAAAAAGCAATACAGAAAATGAATAAGTATTGATTAAAATGCATATCTTCAAAAGGACTGCCTATATGGCCGCGAGCTGCATATTGTGAAGGACTGGGCTGTATGCGGTTGGAGGGCCGCGGGTTGGACACGCATGGTGTAAAGTGTCTTGCCCATATCACGGCAGCCGACCAGGGTTGACCTAAATTTAAGGTTAGAATCTAAGCCCTTCAGTCTGTGAGTCCTTCAGGCCAACCAAAATCAAGAATACTGAGAACATTTGATTCTGCTATGAAATCTTCTTTCATTCCGTAACTACACACACGACATACATGTTCGCAGTAAGGCATGCTATGATATCTACCTGCATCAAGATTTATCTCCACTGTGTTTACATAGCATGTGTCTGAAGAAAAAAAACAAATAGCTCTCTATATTACTTTGTCATATTTAATATTTGCATATGTTTAAGAAGGAAGGAGTTATTACCTCCCTTTCATAAATGTGTGAACGCTTAAATATTATGTAATTTTATAATTAAAGCCTTGCTTTTCCCAGATGAGTAAAAAACTAAATTTTAGTTTTAGTTATGAAACACTAAAATTTATTTTTAGTTGAAAATTGATTTTGCCATAGAACATACGTATATTTAAGTAGTTATTTCTTATGATGGAAGCTATGGAGAAACATATTGATGTAGCTGGCATACTTCCGCAGCATAATCGTCTAAGGTATATGTATTGTGTTGTTATAGTGAATAACAGGTATCTCAAATAAAGAATTTCGCGTTCAATTTTTTAAAGATATCAGAACAAATGTGGTTGTTGACTACAACAACTTTCACTCCATAATGCAAATAATAATTCCGAATCATACAGAAAGAACGAAGCCATCATATCCTCTCACTTTAATAACACTTCTACGTCTGCTTGTCGTGTTAATAAATCTTGCTGTCAACAGGAATGTGTAAATTTTAACATGCATTGTTAATAATGAATTGATTCTGCCACAGAACAGACGTATATTTAAGAGTAATTATTTCTTATAACAAAATGTATAAAGAAACAAACACTCATCATGTAGCTATTTTCTCTCGTAAAAAGTTTTGTTTGATCGAATTAAGAATGACAGAAACCCGAGACACTCTATACCTTCTGTATATGTTTATCTGTTTCGACACACGTGTGTTTGACAGTCACCACATCTGAACTATTAGGAAGAAATTCATTTACGCCGGTGTAGGACAGCAGTGAAGATCGTGTATTTTTGTAATTGTATTTACAATACCTCGACGTTATTTATTCATAGAAAGTTTCAACTTTGGACATCTCATAAAGATATGAGATGAAACTTTAGTGACACCACGACTGGGACTAATTAATAACGGTGTATTTATGGGTGTATTTATATGTGGCTCTATACGTTAATCTGATATCTACTGACATGATTGGTGTGTGAATTCTTGGAGACGAATGAATCTCTGAAGCTATGCAGATTCTCTTGATCATTAAACAAAGATATCAAATCTAGGTTTTAACCTAGAACAAGGGATTACCATGACTCTTTAATACATTTAGATTCGAGCTTGGATAAAGTTTATCGCCGTCCAGTAGAATATATTATTTTTGTTATTTACATGCTGTTTTTATACTTTCAGACATTGGATGAGGAATGTGATTTCAAGCTTCTTTTCATTGGCTACCATTACGTCATTGCAAATCAACTTATCAGAACGTATAAATCTCTCTCTCTCTCTCTCTCTCACACACACACACACACACACACACACACACACACACAAACACTGTTTGTTAGATAGTTTTATTTTATTTGTTAATTTTATTATGTGCTATGGATAATTGAATTTTGGACTTGACCTTGTCAAAAATCAAGTTCATTTTCTCCCTGACATGAATCACTGATTTTTTTAAAATTCTGTAGTTAAGTAATACATAGTCGATATTTTCTCTGTGAGTATGGGTTACCTATTAGGATTATTATGTAGGCCTTAGTCAAGGACGTTGTGCTTACTATAGTCTTTATTATAATTTTAGTTATAGACTTTCTAACTATAAGTAAGATTTTATTTTCTAAACATTTGGAACCTTCCGGAATGAAAATTTCCATTAGATAATAGCTTTCTGTTTTATAGAAAATGCTAATTGTAACCTGAGGTCAAGTAGATGACTATATATTAATTTTTTTGATAAAAAAATATTTATTCGTGCTGTAAGATCTGAACAAAATAAGTTATATTATTGTTTTGTCCAGTATTTAATTTGGGCTGGAATTTATTTATTCAAAATATTTAATTCAAGTTATACTTTTCTGGAAATACAAAACTGTAAAATAATAACATTTTTGAAAATAGAGACATGGATTTATAGTGAAATTCAGATAAAGATATATTCTTGGATTGTATGATTCAAAAAAGGCTGTTGACACATTAATAAAGCACAGGCCACTTCAAGCACATCAAAACTTTCTTCGCTGAATTTATTTTAGAATACCACCAAAGTTTATTCAAAACTTTATTAATTATTATTTGTGTTAGTAATTCAATGGTTAATTGGGATTTAATTCGCAATACCGTAAGTTCCTTAGTTTTACATTTTCACTTTGTATTCAAGGGAATAAATTATTTGTTGAATTTTACAAAGCTGGTTCCTTCTCACTCTTTTCTGCTTTTTCTATTACTTATTTTAAGACCATTGAGTCGTAATCTCTCTCTCTCTCTCTCTCTCTCTCTCTCTCTCTCTCTCTCTCTCTCACACACACACACACACACACACACTCACACACAAATGGAGTAAATCTGGCATCCATTATGGTAGCTGTTATTATATATTTATGATGAATCTTTCCAATCTTTTCTCAACAACTGTTCACGGATATTGACTTAATTTGACAATTTGGGATACATTATTTTGAACTAAGATTAAATATCTACCCGCTATTAAATATGGCTACAGTTACTAAAACTAAAAATAAAAAAGCTATTTACGAATTCGCTAAGTCACTTAATATGCTTTAAGAGGATGTAATATAAATAACCCTGGTTTTTAAAAAAACAACAACATTTTTCCAATTTAATAAAATTCCAGATTGATTCGCTATCAAAAATGACCGTAAACACACAACTTAGTGAGAGGAACCCTTAAACAGTTTTCTTACATAACTAGTCAACAGAATCTGAATAGAACTTGAAAGAAAGCAACTTACCCAGAATACTTAAGTTCTTGCTTTAAACTGTTATACAGTTTCTCAGATAGCTGAGCTCTCTCATGCCTGCTTAGTCTTCTTGTACCAAACTATGCCAAATTAGACTTTATCATATTTCGAGGAAGCAATTTCTAATACCCATTATCAGTAATATAGACTATAATACAGGTACTAGCAGACGAAGAAAATAAATATTTATATTAATTATATTTTCCTTCGTTCACGAGATGACAAAGGTCGATATTTGCTACCTCGTGACATGCGCTACAATATCACTTAGAGAAAGTTATTCGTTTGAAGGTTGGAAATACGATAATTGAAATCAAATACTTATCTCTAGCTCTCAAATGCGTATACCATACCCAGGTCAATCTAAGATCTACTTTGTGGTGCCACGTAAAGATAAATGATTACTGTTCAATTAAGGAAACTTGCATTCGCAAACAAAATCGACTTATATTATGCTCAAAGGAACGGACACGGAATTTGGCAAAGCAAAACGGATCCTTTAATAATATTTTTATCTAGTCCATTCGCAAATATAGACCTAATGACACGAATTGTGCATAGATATTAAAACCTAAAGAAGATATGAGTGATTACAATGAGTCCATATATATCTATATATATATATATATATATATATATATATATATATATATATATATATATATATATATATATATATATATATATATATACTATATAT
>JAECUM010042800.1:0-30000 GCA_016617855.1 Megalonaias nervosa
CTACTTACCACGGATTCCTGTGAAACTTACACAGCATTCAGCTATGTGTGTGTGTGTGTGTGTGTGTGTGTGTGTGTGTGTGTGTGTGTGTGTGATTTAGATTTTTAACGTAGCTTTAACAATTTTTCGGTCATATCGCTTTCATATCTGTAGTGTGGCAGTTTATAGTGATGTCTAGCACTAGGGCATCATGCAGACATTTAGCATCATGTCCACCCAGTCACATTATACTGACACCAGGCCGACCTGTCCAAACTCTAACCTCTTAATGCTGAGCGCCAAGCGAGGCAGCTGCAAGTACCATTTTTATAAGTCTTTGGTATGACTCGGCCGGGTTCGAACCCTGCGACCTTCCGCAGCCGAGGAGGAAGCTTATTATTAGTTGAATACTTGCATATACTACAGCTGAAGATCTATCTATCTGACCACCTATTATCAAATCTAATGGACTTCATATTCTGCCTTGTATCACATACAATGGCTTTAAAAAAGATACCAGTGTTTACATTTGAGTTTGTTTTAGATTTGGGCAAAATGTTTGTGTTGTGGACACTAAACTCCAGAGCTGGTACCCCAAAACATTTTCAGCCTCGGTATAACTGAATGTACCGCGATAATTACCATGGTATAGCGCGGTATGTATGAAATACCGCGATAATTACCACGGTATGCCGTAATTATATTAAAGACGTACAATTTAATGTTCTGGAACATGGGCCTGATATCTTTTTGTTTGTTTAATTTCCGTCAGTCGAGAGCTGGAAAAAATATCTCGTTCTTATTTATAGCACCGTAACACCATATGTATCTATGCTATTATTTGGGGAAAATATTTATTTTCTGGAGATAAAAGAAAAGAAAACATTTCAGCTCAAAAGAAAACCACTGCTCCCGCTCCCGAAAATTAAATAGAACATAAATTAGCTATGTTTGTTAATTGTTACATGAGTTGTAATATAGGCGAAACTGTAATGAAGTGGAATGATTAAACTTGCAATATAGTTGATACCGTGAAAAACATCATATCGACATTAGAGAGCCTATTGATACATGTAGGAAGTGTCGATACTGAAGCAAACAATTTTCTACCTATATTATTGATATAATAGGCAGGGAAAAATACCGCGGTAAACTGGTATACCGGTGATACATCACACCTCTGCTAAACTGTGTATATTAGGCAGGTAGGAGTCGTTTTGACACGATACATTGTTATTTCAGTTTCCTCTGTAAGATATACACAAAGTGTTAATAATACATTCAAATTAATATAAATATAGCTCTGGGTATAAGTTGATTTCCGTATGTATTTGTCTGTTGTAATTGGTCGCAGTGGTCACAATTTCCGCTGTCTGAGCCGCAACTGGGCAGCTGTTAAGACACAGTAAGGGGTAACAATCGATTGATCGTACTTAAAATGGTCTGCATAAACAAACACACAGGACGTGTCGCAAGTTCTTTCTTTGATCATGTAGCCGTTGGATAATTTATATATAGACAGAACATGGCGATAAATCACTTCACTATGACTGTATTTATCCGCACATGTAATGGTGTTTGGGCCACCACACTACAGGTGACATATCTTGCTGATGTGGGGGGAAGTTCGGCTAGAACACTATTTAGTGATAATCAAAACTTTATAATTATCTCTTGTAAAGATATAACGCCACAAGTTCATTACACAGATATCGCAAGAAATTGTCATTTACACAGATAAAGCACTGCACCACCCCTTTGTGTGTCTATATCGCGCATTTTCGTTACTGTATTGACCAGTAAGAAATGAACAGTCTGTAGTATTTGTAAAACCGAACTCCCCCGCATATCACTCTTCATGATTAATAGGTTTTCCTTAAAATGCTTGAAGTATTTGAAGTACTTTTTCTTATCAGTTACTCAAGGGGTAAACGATTTTTGTGCCTGTTGATATTCAAATCACTTGTATATTTACTACTAGGGATAGAATATTAATAGGTTACTACCCAATCTCGACTTTTCGAAATAAATGAAAACATAAATAAATAAATAAATAAATCGTGTGTACTTTTTGAAAACGCATATAGGAAGACAAGTATAGCTGTTTTGGTACATTCGTTATTGAGGACTCAAACACATATACATGTCCTGGTTATTGTACATTTCATTTCTATGCAGTTTTAGAAGCTCTGAAGGATGAAAATACAGTCTGTTCCTACTTTGTTTATTTATGAAAGCAAGATTTGGTTGTTTTTTTTTTTTATAGGTCTGGAGCAAATGACGACGGACATTCCATTCCTATCTTAATATTGATATACTAACCAAGCCAAGCCTTCGGTAACTTTGATGTGGCCCTTCTTGATGCAATGTTCTGCTTTGTGAAACGTCTTGTAAAGCTCTTGCGGAACCACTGATAAATAAATAAATAGTTTTTAATTCATTACATTTGCAACAAACGCAAAATCAGCGTTGAGCAAAAATCAAACTAATTTTAGAATTAAGAACTGTTACTTTCAGGTCATCACGTACGCGCTCCACGAGAAGAAAAAAATTCTTTACTAATGTGTATGTGACACAGAATTGCACTAAGATGAATCTTTCCATGACTTGAGTTTTATCTTATCCTTACTAACATGCCAAGTTTATCTTATCCTTACTAACATGCCAAACTAAAACTTGCATCAGGAAAAAACCCTCCAAAACATCAATACGCTTTAGTGAACAATGACAAGATAGTTGGATTCGGTTTCTGCCTGGTGATACAACATTTAATTGATCTCAACGTTTATTTGTTCTGCTGGGTTCTTGACGTAATCTTATTTGAGCACATTTGTGTGGTAAGATTTGAAAATCTTTAATGGAACTAAACGAATGACTAACAAACGAAGCAAACCGTTTTTGTTGTTGTGTGTTGTTGTTTGTTTGCTGATTCATCTATCTCAACAACCAACCCAAGAATCAAGATAATGTTATTGTTTTTGTTTTACACAATCATCAGGATAGTGTAAACAAGCTATCCCTTTTTTTTTAAAGATCTGATGATGTTCTCACAAATAAATAGGAAGTGAAATCACATTCACGATGACAAAGCTTTTTCACCATGATGCAAATCATGTGTTATTGTGATTTTGTGATTTCGTGTCCTATAAATGTCGATACATCCGCTAAACACACCTTAAACAATTTAAAAAAAAATTTTTCTCGCTGTTTCAAATGGTGCAGGAACATACGAATTCAAAAACAGCATCCTGTTTGCAAGTAAAGGTACCCATCCTGTTACTATGACATAATGACCTTAAATGTCTTTAAAAAAAAGGACTTTGCCGAAAAGTCATTCCACCCACTGCGTTTTCACTGTCTAATTACGAGATCAATTTGACATTCATCACAAACTAGAAAGATAGAGATGACACGTGATGTAAGTATTGCTGTACCATCCTCCCGCCCAACATATGAGCAAGTTTGTTGATTGAGCAAACACACCACCATTTGTATCCAAAGTCGCGCTGGCATTTTCCCTCTCAGGCATCACTGTCAAAACACCGAGTCAGGCACGTTTAAGTTTTGTTCCGGACTTTGGCGCGCACTGGTACTAAGGCAGGACTCTAATAATGAATTTGACAAACACTTTGATGCATTGCCGAAAAACTTTTACCCCAAGCTGTGGAATATTTGAAGGATGTGGACTCCCGATCGTTTGAGAAAAATCTATTTTGGACTCGTAAGTTTAATGAAATACTATTGATTATTGATTTTTCTGCATCAGTTATCGGTGTGATGTCCTTCAAAACATGTCGATTATGACAATTAAATCTAACATGGCATCGATTTCCTATTAACTATGATCTGATCAATCAGTCGATATTTATCCAATCTTAAATTGATGATGCAACATTAATTGATTTCTCTTTCGTTTCTTGCAAGATAGTTACAATCGATATATACTATATTCTCTCGAATTCCAGACCCGCGTAATTTTCACGCATAATTCAGTTTAGAACGCTTTAGATGTGCGTTTAAAACAAAAAAAAAAAAAAAAAAAAAAACAAAAAACCCCCAAAAAAACAAACAAAAAGACAAAAAAATAGTGAATCATTTGGTTATACACAAAGTATAAACTGTTTATTGTAGATTTATGTTGTCTTGAAATGGCATGATTATCGTTATAGTCAGTAATATTCTATGCATATTGTGATAAGCGGAACTTCCTGTATAACCTTTTGGATTGTCAAAATCCTAACTCCTCTATATGCACTTTCATAATTCTAACTCTTTTGTATTGCCTGTTCCATTTCAAGTTTTCCTTTGTATTGCAACTTAAGTTTCCCAAAGGATTTTGTTTTGCTTTTTACGTAATTTATTTTACTTTATTTGATTGATTGATTGATTGATTTTACTTTTTTCCTCGATATTGTTGCGAGATTCTATCCATTGTTTACTACGTAGGTAATACACAAATGTAACAATTTGACACTTATGGTTGTGATAGTGTTTGTCGTGACGTTTCTTCATTTAAAATTGCAGATTTGAGTATTGTAACACATTTGGTAATATTACTTGTTGATGTTTTGGGTTTAGCGTCATTTCTTAACGCAAGATAGGCTATACATTGCGGCCAGTAATAAATGGTGGAGGACAAACCCGGGTAAGCTCCGGTAGGAACCATCGACCCACGGGAAGCTACTGGCAGCTTTCTCACATACCCATATTGGCCGAGCAAGAGACTAAAACTCACGTGTTTTGGCAGTGATCTGGTAAAGGTGAGCGCTTTAGAACATTAGGGCACCCGAACTCGCAAAGTTTCCTGATATAATAAAACATTAATTTCGACCGAGCAGAAAATTTAAACCATTTGTTATCATGGAGTGGCTTAAACTTAATTTTACATCACACTAGGAATGCTGTAGCAAGATTAGTGTTGATTATCGCTTATGAAACCCCACCCCATTCCCTAACAACAATCACCACCATCACTCCCCTTACATGCAATATAACGTAGATATGTTATCCTGTCACTATATGGTGAAGCAAATACTAATTTTAAGTTTTATTGCAAGTTTAATTAGGGTGGGGTAGGGGATGGAGGAGCTTATTTTCCGGTTATAATGAAGTATTGGTCGGATATTGTCATAACATGATCACCTTGAAAAGAATTAATATTGTAATAGAGTAATAGAGTAATAGAGTAAAAGAGAAATGATTAAAATTGTTTAGAAATCAACAGTAACATTCGCAAAATAAACTGATGCCATTTGTCGAATCGCTCTCATCTTCACTAAACAAAAGACCAATTATAAAAACCCAATAAAAACGCTCCAAAACACGTAAATATTATTTGGAAAGATAAGAGACGTAATCTAAATCCATTTTACATTAATCTCTCTCATTCACATTAGAATACAGGAAAATTTATTATTTTTCTCTTATCATTTTTTAACCATATGTATGCACATGACCTTGTTGGAAATTACTGTTACCCACAAATGAAATTAATGGACCATACATTCTTTTAAATAATCCAATCAATAGCAAAGAGAGTTATTTCCAATAATTTTGATGTAATATTCCACATTTTTGCAAGTCTTAAGTGCTATTCAGTGTAAATAGCAACTGTTTTCTGTTTTAAATCTACGTTTTTAGATGTTGGCTAACGAACCAAATGAGTCCAATCAAAACTACATTAATTTCATATTCATGAAGAAACATGTTAGGGACAAGTGAACAAAGCATAGATATTTATTATTATTATTATTATTATTATTATTATTATTATTATTATTTCATAATTACTCTATGAAAGGTAAGCAAATACAACTGTAGCAAATGGCTCTTGTGCTGATCCAGAAATGTAAATACACGATTGGATTCCTATATGCCAACAAGGTGAAGGCAATCCTATTGAAAAATGATCTTTACCTTTATCAGCAGTTAAGGAAAAAAGTCCACTGCATTTAAAGAAAATCTCTGATATAATGTTGAAGTAACATACGAAATCGCAATATCTGTCATTTCGGCTTTTTTGTTTAAATTAATATCCTCCCGTTTGAAATATGTTCAAACACCAGATACATTAGACGCAAACATAATAAACAGCAGATGTAGGAACTAAAAGGATATATACACTTGAACGATATAAATTTTTATCATAGGAAAATGCGTACTTTTAATTCCTGTCTGAATACCCATAATTATGACAATTATTCAGCATAAATTGGAAATATACAATAATGAATTTACATGTGGTCAGTTCCTTCTAGAATCATACCAAATTACTTGGCAGTTACCTGAAAGTTGATATGTACTCGATTCCCTGATTGCATCAGCACTTGTATTAAAATGAATGAAATATTTACTTTCGTTTTGGTCAAATATTTTCCAGCTCTTCCAAAAAACGTCGCCAAGTGATTCAACGTTTCCGCGCTTTCGTTCATTTATAAACTATCACTGAGTCTACAGGGGTTTTTTGTGTGTATCTGTGTTTGTTTGTTTCTGTGTGTGTGTGTGTGTGTGTGTGTGTGTGTGTGTGTGTGAGAGAGAGTGAGAGAGAGAGAGAGAGAGATTCTTTTATTCCTCCATTTTCTGAAGATTTTATTTATTTGTTTTTTTTTTCTTCATACATTTGTACAAAGTTTAATAACAATTCAGTGATAGTTTTTTTTTCGCCTAATAAAATATGCACTTAAAACTTACAAGAGGTCCTGAAAAATGTGCATACTTGTTACAGAATTCTTCTTTGTTCTCATGGGTTAGACAAAATAATGCTGGGCGTGTTTGACAAAAGGTAGAAGGGAATATTTGCTCTGGTGGGTTAGACAAAATTGTGCTGAGATTAATAGACACAAAGTAAAAGTGATTATCAATATATCCCATCTGTATGAAAATACTCATTCCATAATCATATCGTTATTACAGTGTTCAGTGTTTTACCTGGTTTAAACTATTTGAAAAACTACTATGTTGATGCAGTTGGATGGTCCTAATTCTCAGTCCATAGTCACTATACACATAACCCTGCAATTATGGTGACAGAGTAATGAATAAATATGGAGATTAGCCAACGAGCGTCTGATGGTCCTAGGCATTTTGCGATGCCAGCCTACTTTTTAACCGATACCCTAAATGATGTTTACTTGATAATTTTCATGATCACACCTAAGTGAAAACGATTATTGGGAGAAGCCATGTAAAAAAAGAAACGATAAACATTAATTCATGATTCGAAAGTGAAATCAAGACATAAAGAACACCGATTATCATAGTGCCAACAAGTATTTGATTCAAGCCATATATAAAATCTACAAATAATAAATATAACTGTATACCACTGTCGTCGTTTATTTTAAACCCTAAGCCTTATTTTCTGTATATTTGCTCTATTTTCAATGTCATAACGCATTATCCATGTGTGCTATCAATCACTATCTTTTGTTGATCGTAATGATTTAACAAAGAGTTAAAAGTTTTGAATAAATTGATAGAGAGCACATATAATGTAAACAATGAAACAATACATTTCATAAACTAGGAAAGTTCACAAAGTTTCCATCTACTTCACAAATCCATAGACACAATTAAAAATATGCAGCTTGTGCAAAATCCATAGGCGTCGTCAACTTGGATAACATAACTGTTTAAATTAGTTTTGCTTCTGCAAATGAATTCCTTCAAAGATCACCGTTTATTTTAACCCTATTCCAAAAATATTTCAGTAATAGTGCAATCAAATACTACTCTGCCATTTACGTCCAACCCAAAAATAGTCTCGGATTCTGCACATTCACCATATTTAGCAGTTTTTCTAGGCCAGATAACTCTGATAGAAAATAATGATATCTCCTTTTATGTAAGGTACCATTACGTTAGGCAAAACTTTACATTGATTTAATGTAAATCAAGACTTCAAACGCCATCTGAGTCTCTTTGGGTTCTCGGAATTTGATTAGCGATATTCCAGTCAATGATATTAGTAGAACGCTAATTTTAAGAAATACAGTGTATGTATTTTGTCAGTAGGTCTCAAATCACGTGACGCAAAGTCATTTTGGAGAAATAACCACCAGATGCGACCGTGCGACTTCGTATTTTTCGTGACCTGTAATAATGTCATTGACGATTCCAAATAAAGAACTATTATTATCAAAGCTTAGCATTATCTGTTTACCTATGACCAATAGATAGTTACCGAATGACGTCATCAGCAGCCATATTTGTGGTATGCTGGCAGATTTACCGTTGAGTTTATATGGTGTTTGGAAGTTGAAACAAATTCATTGAATCCCAAGATATGGTACAGAAATACATACATAAACATAACGCAAATTAGGCTTTCTGTTCGTTTCTGTATTTATCATTTATAAGTTGATATTTGCTTCAGTGTGCTTTGTTTAGAATGGTTAATTTTGGTGGTCGCATATAGGACAAACTGCCAAGTTGCCCATCATCCAGGTAAAAATGGTCCGAATATCGTCTGCTGGTGACCTTATCGGGAAGCATCTATTCTCAGGTCACCAGATTTAGCCTGGTTTAAAATATTATAAAGTATTATACAATACAGGTAAAATTTGGGGATGATTCCAGAACGTCCGGCAAAGTTGACAAAAACATAGAGAAAATATAGTGTCTTTTACGTTTGGTAATTCATTAGGCATTGCCTGAATTTTAGCTGAAATGCGAAGGTTATATTACATGTGTTTACAGAAAAAGGTGTCCGCAATTTTACAAAATATGACCTAATACAGAATTCCCCGTGCAAGTGAGTGGTCGGGGTTTGAGGCAAATAATAGAACTAGCATTATGAATCAGTTTTAACGTCACAGAAATGAAGAGTTCAGACAGAGAAAACAAATATTGCTAGACAAAAGAAAAGTCTCAAAGACTGCATGGCAGATAGAAAAGTCGCGATGATTGATTGATAAATAGTAAAGTCAAAAAGATTGCAAGATATTTATAAAAGTCAAAAAGATTGCGAGACAGAAAAATGTCATAAAGGTAATAACCTGTAGATGAGTATTTGTCTTCAGATTTGCCTAAGAAGATTATAACTGTCCCTTTCTTTTGTATATTCCATGAACGTAATTCGAAGAACCGCAGTCCACTTAGATTTTTTTTTGCCATTAGTGTCGCCTTCCTTTGTGTCTTCTTTAAAAAGGTACTATATATCGAGATCTGCTCTTTTCGAGGTCTGATTTAGAATGTATTCATTGAAAGGCATTTTTAAATGCATGTATGCAGATGCCCTATATACACGCTTCCTGTTTTGTTTTCGATTTTTGTTTTAATCATTCAGGTAGGTGCTAAATTTAATTTGATATGAATTAACAATAATCATAACTTGGTCTTTCTTTTGCATTTCTGTTAATATTTCTGTATTTGTGTTTGCTATATGCTTCATACACTAATACATGTTATTTGTAGTCCTTCTCCATAAACCAGAAATTTGATCTTGCTTTAGGTAAACTACACATGTTGTAGTTATTTTACTCGAAGCCCCCTTCTAATAAGCGTCCCCCTTTCCCTCCCAAAAAATAAATTCCTCCCTTATCGAAGCTTATAGATCCGTAAATGGCATTTAGAGTATGTCCAGATAATTTATGACAGTACTTGAGTAATCCAAAGGGTGTTAGAAAAATCAAAACAACTTACTTTACGAACTTTTTCAGTCAAGCAGTAATGCACGGTATTCAACCCCACGTTCGAAATTGCACCGCACCCTGGACATCTATTAGAATAACTACCGTAGATTACGAAAATTTCACAAACTTTTCACCATAAAATTCCCAAGAAATCTGGAATCGTAAAATTTCAAATAGGAATGCGAGGTACGTTCTGCCAAACATTCTACTTTACGTGCAACCTAGCATTATCTACATGGTATTTAACACCACAATCTACACGTAACTCTTCTTCCAACCAGTATATGCAATTTTCGTATTTATTGATAAATTGCACGTAAACAAATTAATAGTTGTAAAGACATTCCGCAAAACTCAAAATGGCTATAAAAATTCTATTACAAAAAATACGACACAAATGCATAAAATCGACGACAAATCTACAGGTTCGGGCCAAAAAATCTGCGGTTGTGGTCAACATGACCTTTCAATAGCGTGGAGGGATGTGTGATTTGGATTTTTAACGTAGGTTTAAAAAATGTTCAGTCATATAGCTTCGATGTGTGGCTGTTTTTAGTGATGTTCAGCACTGGGGTTCATACCACAGACATGTATCATGATATCCCATCCAGTCACATTATCCTGACACCAGGTCGACCAGTCCCAACACTAACCTCTTAATTTTGAGCGCCGAGCGAGACAGCTGTTAGTACCGTTTTTATAAGGCTTTGGTATGAATCGGCCGGGGTTCAAACCCGCGACCTTCCACATCCGAGGCGGACGCTCTAACCACTAGGCAACAGGAGCGTGAAGGGACTGATAGCACATGGCAGTCTCTGGTGGACATCGGGCCAGGAAATTCTAGTGCAAATATTAAGCTAATTTTATTTTGGGGATGCACACATCAACGACCATGTATGATCTCAACTTTACCAACAATCGATCTTGACTTCGCAGTGTCTCTCCTATATTACTTGGTTTTGTCTAATTGCCATTTCAGGAGAGAGTTACCAACACCACGACTGACTCTCCTATGGAGATCTCCCTCACACTTTACTTTGCGCTGTCTGGTTGCAACTTCAGGAGGAATATCCCAATACATAACTGAATCCTCGTAATAATGATACTCGCTAGCATTACTACGATTTCCCTGCTTGCAATTTAACGGAAAAAATTCCCCATACTTAGTTGGATCCTCCTGATAGAGATCCGTTCAATTTTACAACGATTTCCCTGATTGAAATTTCAAGAGAAAACTCCCAGTATATAGTGGAATCCTCCTGATAGGGATCCTCTCCTTCTTACAACGATTTCCCTGATTGAAATTTCAGGAGAAAACTCCCCATAATTAGTTGGATGAGCCTGATAGGAATCATCTCCTATATTAGCACGATTTCCCTGCTTGCAATGTCAGGAGAAAACTGCCAATACGTAGTTGGATCCTCCTGTTTTTTAGTATGATTGTAATTTCAAGAGCAAGATAGCGATAGAAAACTTGAACACCTAAGGAGGTTACCCTCTCATTTTATTTGGCTACTTTCCAATATTAACCCATATACTATATGAGAGGCCATCTCATTTTACCAGGTTCCTTCTGATAGTAAGTTCAGAGAAACATCACGATACTACATTGGATCCTCCTCTCAGCTTGCTAGGATCTGTCTGATTAAAATTTTAGGAGGAAACTCCAGAATATCGAGCACGACACCTATATGGAGATTTCCCTCTCACCATACTTGGTTATGCATGATTGCAATCTAACGTTTATAGGTTCTTTCTGATTTTACAAATTCAGAAGAAATCTCCCAGTACCATGCAGGTTCCCCATAATACACACATCTCCCACCCCTGCTGTCACAGTAACTATTATTGTCTGATGGCAATTTCAGGAGACAGCCCCTGACACCAAGCCGGATCCTCCTATGGTCAACCGCATGATTCCTTTGCCAGTCCACGACGAGGGTAGAGTTCTTATTGTAAAAGAAGAGGATACGAGAAACAGCATGGTGGGTAACTTGCTACCTGTATAGTATGGTGCAAATGTTAGGTAAACGATTAAGAATGAAAATCGCCTATGAGTGACCTTTCCACGTGTAATACATTAATGACTGGATGATCCTATGGTCCAGGTTTACATACACTCCGCCCCCCTCCATCCACAACCGTGCTTCATGTCAACAAGAATAGGTGGCTCAGGTTGGATAAGATGAACGTATTATATGTATAATGTATAGCATTCAACTAAGATTAATGAATTAGACGCAAAATGTGTTGTATTAAACTAGTTCAGACACCAACTTTAATTTCTTTGCATTTTGATCAGGAATTTCCTTTGGCTGCTCGATGCAAACAGGACTTCTTACTGATGTGAGGTATGATGACCTTGAGGTCTTATTTTAAGCAGACGGATCAATCGTTGGGTTCCCGGATGTCTCAAAAATTAATGTCTCCGTACATACTTTGCATATACACTGGGAAAACAACATTTTTTGACATACGTTTGTAATCTGTATATCAATTTCATCCGGAATCGCGTTTGTTAAATATTATATAGCTTACAATGCGAAGTACTAACCCTTCCTTCCAGTATCATTAGAAAAATGGCATACCTGGAACAAAAGAATTATTATGCATTTATCCCAACAGTGATATATTGCATCAACTGCTGGTACAATTATACATTTAAATACGTTTAAATTTATTTTTCCGAATAATGGCGAAATGTAATGTTAATATAACTTTTCGTTGATAGTAGGAAAGCCTAATTCAACACGACAACAGAGAAAAAGATCTATCAAAGTTTATAAAGACAGTAAGCGTTATAAATGAACTGAATGACCTTGTTATTCTTTTCATTACTTAAGTTGCTCCGATTTCCATTAAACCGAGTTAAATTACATCTTTAATGTATTCGTTAATTCAATTTATTCGTTAAGATATTGTCTTTACTCTACGTAGGCTGACGGTGGGGTAGTTAACCCAGCATTTGAGGCCGTAGACAAGCTACAGGGATCAGGTAACGCCTGGAGCGACACAAGCAGCGAAAACAACAAGGATGACACTCTTAGTTCTCGAACTGGGAGGCGTGTTAATGACTACATTGACAATCCCATGAAGCGGGCACCTGGCGCCACGCATCCGAGTACAGAGTCTAAAGACTTAAAAATGTATGACAATATGAGCAAAATTTAAATAACAGCCATCAAGAGATAATAATATCTCATTGTATGATGATGATATTAGTGTAGATAATTCTGTCATTATTTTCCTATCTCAAAACATAGCTCAAGGAACCTTACTAATTATTAAGGATATTTCATAGTTATGACATTCTGAAAGTGATCTATATTTACTACGGGCTATGTGTTCTCTCTCTCCTCCCTCTACTTATCCTTGGCGCCCACTAACCTTTACCTTACAGAACAAATCCATAGCTTCCTTTGACGTTTACAATCAGGAAAAATATGCTGGCAATTCTTTGAAAACGTGTCATCAAAAATCATTTATTATCTCCAGCCATTGACATTAAAATATAACTTAATTGCTTGAATATCAGCACATCTAACTCTGGCGCTGGTACAAATTAACATTTTCATGAAGTTGTTCCATGATCAATTCGGTTCATAATAAAATGAATGTTATTGTCTAAATCATCTAGATGTCATTTTTCGGTGTCTCCATTCTTTAGTTTCTTTTTTTTTTCTTCACCTAAATCAGGCCTCCAACGGAGAAAGATAAAACTTCAACCATGAAATCCTGGGACGTCTTTAGAGTTGTCCCCCGTGGAAAGGAAAAAGCAGCAGACGATGAATACTATAACGTATTTCGCAAAATTGTAAAGGTTTTCGTTGGAATTTTCCTCACCGTGATAGTTCTTCTTACGGCGATGTTCAGTAAGAGTGCTTTGCTTCTCATAACTTCAAATGTGTATAACAATGTTACGTTACAATGTGAAAGACTAAGCGAGAATGATGTGACCAAATGTGTGCGCGTGCCTCCAGATCAGCCGATTACGAACAAGTATATATTTTCACAGGAAGTGGTTGTGCGTTGGTTGTGGGCGTTACTAATGGTGGTATGCACGCCGTATCTTTTCACATTCATAAAATGTTTCTGGAGAATGTGCTTCAAGAAAACGAGGAATCCTACTGTTAAAGTGTTACTGCTTGTAAGTATAACAATACAAAATTTAAGATTGTGGTTTTCAAATGGGTATAAAAGTAAAATATGTCTCATGAGGGAAATAAATATAGGGATAATATATTTGTAAATGAAATACAAAATCTAAAAAAGAAAAAAAATCTTAGCTCTTCAATAGTCTTGTTTTCCACGCGCTTTCATATTCCTGAAAAATAGTTACATATATTTACTTTATTCATCGACATAAAAAGTTAGTCCTGATTTTGGGTCTATGATAGGATTATTATTGTTCTCACAACCCGCAAAAGAACTCTGCTTAAAAAATACGAAATATTACATTTGAGATAAAAACATTTGAATAATAATAACTTTAAAACAATTCTTGTGATTCTGGTGACTCCTTTCTCGGTAAGAAGAACCGTCATTCTAAGATTGCCATGAACGGATAGCAGCAGCGAAAATAAACAATATCATGGAAATGTAGAATGACGTCTGTTTAATTAATCATGTATGGAATTGAATTGTTATGGAAACATTTTTTTTTTTTTTGCTGCTTGTAGGTGGTAATGGTCGAGACAATGCATACAACAGGAATCTGCATATTTTCATTCTACGTCCTCCCATCCATGGACCCGATCAGGGGCCTCATGCTGACGTTTGGAATCGGACTTTTACCATCAATCTTGAAAATGTTTGACAAGCAGTCTGAAGATGGCAAGAAATGGTATATCGTTTTGTTGGACACTGCAGCAGTTTTGGCTCAGTTGTCAGTTCTTGTTTTGTGGCCAGTGAGAAATATCATAAGGAAAGAGAACTACGAAGAAGCGTGGACCATACCTGTTTCGATTATTTTGATTTCAGTAGGATGGTGGGAGAACTACGTCAACCGCTTTACGGGACTGGGTGCTTTTGGTACCAAATTGAAGGCGTTTAAGCACAACGTTCGGCGGATGAGAACAAAACTGTATGTCATAACAAGTCTCTGGAAAGTAGTTCTGACAATAGCCCTGATGTCCATATTAATGAGCGGAGGAAAAATGTCTTGTATAAGAGTTCTTTATTACATTGATTCAAGCGCCAAAGATTGTCCCCATCTTGCACATGACAGTTTGAAGCACGATCGAGTGTGGTCGACTAGTTACTATGCAGACCCTTTCTGGGTTGCTCTTATGCAAATATTCTCATGCCTTCTTTGTTACCAGTGCGCAAAGACCGCATGCAAAATCATGCTGCAGATCGTTAGTTTTTCTCTTCCATTAATGCTAGCAGCTCCAATAATGGCCGGTCTCTTCATCGAAGATTGTGAAGCGTGGAAAACCACAAACTCCAAATCCGGATTGATGCCTGAATATTTGTACTGGACGTGTGATATCTACGGTGTGTCACGTGGTTTTATGAATACCCTAATCATGGAGTACTATGTCCCAGTGTGCATTGCTTGGTGGTTGTCATTTATGTGGGTTACGCTCCATATATGGCTTCCAAGGGTGGAGAGGCTGGTGCAGACAGAAAGGTAAATTACATCACACGATCGGCATGAATTTTTAAAGAAACGAGCTTTATGTAAATAAGACTGATATAAGATTATTATGTAACCGATAGGTTTTAACTACAGCCTCAATACTGACACCAGAAACGTACGAAACCAAACAGCGTACAAGGAATAGTCCTGCCGATCTGTTTTCAATAATTTGTCTTAAATAAAGAAACAAGTGACCAAAAGCGTCACATTAGTTACACAAATGAATGACATCGGGAAAATTTAAACATCAACAAACTTAACATTTGAAGGTGATAGAAGGTTGAAAGCAATGCAAATATGTTTGAAAAAGAATGCACGCTTGCAAATACTTTGACAACAGTAAATTAGACGAGAGAAATTACATGCTGTTCTTTCTAGGTAATTGGAACAATGAAACGAACTAACAGGCATATGGAGTACTGTAGGACTGGAAATATGAATGAATGAAGACATGATGAACAAATGCATGAATGAATGAGTCAGTGAGTGAGTGAGTGCATGAATGAATGAATGAAATCGAAAGCAATGGACGAATGAATAAAGAACAATTTAAATACATTAACATTGACGGGATAGATATGGCATAACATCATTATTTTTAATCGCCAATTCTATTCATATTGAAACGTAGGATGGGGCGGAGGAGAGGAAATGAAAATAGAAATGGAAAACGTTATGCAAAATATCTAAATCTTTAATTCTGTTTGTGTTATTCATTCTCGTCTCCTTAGATTGTTTGTCCAGCCTTTATACTGTGGTGTGATGTTGGAACAATCAATGATACTGAATAGACGAAGAGACGATAAAGACAGAGAAAACCGTTCATCCAAAAAGGTAGTTGTCTTTTGCATGACGTATTACATGCTTTATGTTTTGATATTTAGTTACGATTTTTCTGAAGACCATTTCTCCATTGAAATACATTTTTTTTTCTCCAACATACGACGTCTTTCTCAGGTGAGATCTTTTCCGGATGAGGGTTGGGAAGTTGGTATAGTTATTTTCCCGGGTGAATTCGTCTTCTTATTCATGGGCTTTTAATTGGCCGTAACCACTTTATACCACACAGGAGGTGAAAACCCGAAAATTATAGTGTAAATTCACTTTTTGAATTTGTTGTCGTCATGGTATATATAATTTGGTGCAATTACGAAGGGTAATTTATTCAGATTCAGCGGATAAATATAACTTGAATATCAGTCACAAAACTTCATTTCGTACGAGAGTTGTAATTCTTACTATGCCTTTAAAAACTCTAATTACGTAAACATTAAAATTGTGAACCAATATTTACAAATGCATTTTTTCTTTAGAGGAAACAATTTAGCGACCTGGATTATTTGAAAGGACCATATCCGACAGAGCTTCCCTTGACCTCACGTGCCAAAATGCGGAGGGAAGAGACACCTATGATCTACGTGTGCGCCACAATGTGGCACGAAACGGAGAAAGAAATGATTCAGATTTTGACATCGCTTTTCAGGTCAGGATTCGATAATGTAATGTCGCTACATACTATGCTTCCACTGTAGCCATTGTAGTAACCTTTTGACATAAAAACGCATCCTCTTTTGTTCTTTCCAGGCTACACACTGCAGTATCAAACGAAACGATGTATAAAATTGACACCGATTTCAATGGTTACTTTTCTACAATGTTTCTGGACGATTGACAATTTCATCTTTATGGTGACCTACATTAATTTTCTTAACATTTCGACGTAAATTAAAGAAATGTTGTGACCATAATATAAAATAATAATAGAATGGACAAGAAATGTTACCAAACTAATGACGTGTCTTGTAAGCTATCGGCAGAATGGTCATATCGCGTATATTTTCATCATTTACCAAAGTGAGGATTATTCAAGTTATTGTTACAATGAAAATGCTTTTTGTCTATATGTAGTGATTTGATTATCATTGCACTGAAAATACGCTTGTTAAAAATCACTGTAAATTTTTTAAAAAATCCTCTTATTTCTCTGTAATACTTATCAATGCTTTTCAAAACAATAGAGCTAATATTGGCGAAATATTACCAATATAATTAGTGTGCCGTCTATAACTAATATTTTCTTCTTTAGTTTCATTTATTTTCTTTTAATGAACACTGTCTTAATCTCTTCTTATAAATGTTAATAAAATAAGATTGATGTGTTTGATCCTTCAGACTGGATAACGACCAGTGTGCCCGGAGAAATGCTCAACGATTTTTCGATGTCGTGGATCCCGACTATTACGAATTTGAAGGTTAGTGGCTTAAGAACAGCTTGCGCGAGGGAGGGGTATTGTAATATAAGCGGAGGCATAGTTCAGTTTACATTGTAGTGACCCATTTTACCTTTCTTCATCGTTTCCTATTTGGAAATAAGACCTATTTTTGCCGAATATATAAGCGCTCACACACATGACCATGCATATTGACTTTCTACTGCTCCGCTTTACCAGCGTCAGCATCCCAGTAGTCCCCTTCGTCCCTAATCTCTCACTTCAGTGCTTACTTTAACAGATGGAAATATGATCACCGCAAAGAATGCTTCGTACGGAAACCAGCCCACACCTGGTATGGGCAGGAGCTCTATGATAGATCATTATGCAGGGATAAAATCTCCAGTACTAATTACCATGATGACACAACTGGAAGCACATATTGAAAATACAGCATATAAAACATTAGAAACATGAGCCAGAAATTTTGGGGAAGAACGATTTTGACATTATGTTTACCACTGTCCCCAAATCATATATACACGCTGCTAGAGTGGAGAAGAAACCTTGCACAAATTATATCTGTAGCGAAACATGCATTACTTGGTCATAATGCACAATCAAATTTACAGTCGTGACGCCTTCCAATCAGATACGAGTAGTTACCCATCCATGCGTGAATTAGAAATGAAAGCAAGCAATCAATGTCATAGCGTGATAATAAAGAAATAAGAAACAAAGCTCTATAAGAGAGGAACAGATCAGAATCCACATACAAAAAGAGTAGCAAATTGATGACTCCAGTGGCAATGCATGTTTAAAAGATAATTAAATACTCTGTTAGACTTCTGAGAGGTATATCTGTGAGTAGACAAATCTTTCTGAGTGCATCTATTTCCACCCCCGTGAGATAGAAGAAGTGTGATTAAAATTTTTATATTATGTACCTTCAAGGAAAATCTGAGATGTTCTAAAACAAAAGCTGTTATCTAGTACATTTTAAATATCTTTGAAAAATGCTTACTCTTATTTACCATAAATTTTATATTAGTAAACGCTTTCATTTATTTGGAAGGGTTTGTTTTCTTAAAGACTTCAACATTTTATTTATCTATATTTTTGGAACATGGATAGTGGTGATTTACTGTTAAACAATATACGTTTCAATTGGCTAGTACGTTGTATGGTGGCCAAGTTATCATCATCCCAGCTTAACCTGAAAAGATATCCGATTGGAAACTGTTCTGTTCCGATTCATTTATTTTTTTACAAACACAATCTTTGTATTATCGGCTGGACCATGTGCTTCGAATCAGTTCGCAGAGATAAAATTCCACTATTTTAATTATCTGTGTCATTTCAGTCAGTTTCCCTACAAGATCACTCCATGAAATACCGGTAGCATTTCTGACAGTTTGTTGAGAAAGTCTCATCGCGAAGGACTTTTGGTATTTCAGATCAAGTCAAAAGTCTATTCTGATTTAGTGTTATTTGTATTTATTGCCGCGTGAAGCTAGCACAGGAAAGCGTTTTGGAAAACATTTTAACTGAAAAAGCGTCGTCTCGCAAGGATGTTAATACAACAATGATAATGTCTATAAACATAATTCCATTACGCGTGAAAAATTTTCAGCCACTTACATGCACTACCGAAGAGAATTCTGAAGAAAAAAAAAATCAACAAACAGCTAAAACACCGGGCAAAGTATCTTACCAAAAACTGCATTTAGTCTTCTCGATAGCACACTTATCTGAACTGAGTCGTCTTGCTACCACAGTTATTCAATTAAGCCATCATATTGATATTGATATTTTTCTAATAGTTTTTTTTTAACCGTATATAGTTAGTTTTCTCCATTCGATTCTTCATCAGAAAGAGTGTACAACAAATCCTTATCTTCAATTTTTTTTTACAGCTCACGTTTTCTTCGACGATGCGTTCGATGCACACAATGATGACGAGTACGAGTACCACGTGAACAGTTTCGTCAAACAGCTTGTACTAGTCATGGATAAAGCGGCGAGGTCAGTTGCTAATAATAATAATAATAATAATAATAATAATAATAAAATAATAATAATAATAAAATAATAATAATGTATTTCAAAATGGGATACTGAAATATATCAGTTGCATAAAAATGATATCGCCACAGTGGCAGTACCACTTTTATCGCCACATGTGATGTGACGTTTTATCACTACCTTCTTTTCTCATTAGGAAATACATGTGTCCTTATGTAAGCTTTTCAAATCTGAATTAATATATTTAGGCCTATTTCATTTCATTTTTCATGTCATAAAAGTGCCTTAAAACGAACTCCAAAATACAAAAAGTATGTTTTAAATATTAACATTTTTAAAAGTTGATTTCCATATAAATCCTGCAAATCATAAACACATTTACGTTGTAGCACTAGCCGATCCTACAATAAGTAGATGAAATACATCATGTGTAAATCGAAAGCTGAAATATCTGACTTATTTGGTTTCTACAACACTACCAACACTATGTGCGCTACAAAATGTTTAATCTACTCCAACATTGTCTTACGATATTGTTTAATCGACTCTAACATTGTCTTATGATATTGTTTAATCGACTCCAACATTTTCTTACGATATTTTTTAATCGACTCCAACATTGTCTTACGATATTGTTTAATCGACTCCAACATTGTCTTACGATATTGTTTAATCGACTCCAACATTGTCTTACGATATTGTTTAATCGACTCCAACATAGTCTTACGATACTGTTTAATCGACTCCAACATTGTTTCACGATATTGTTTAATCGACTCCAACATAGTCTTACGATATTGTTTGTGCAAGTAACATTTTAAGTCGGATTGGTCTTAAGTGGATTCACCTGTTACGAATATAGGAGTCATATATATATATATATATATATATATATATATATATATATATATATATATATATATATATATATATATATATATATATATATATATATATATTATGGGGGTATTCAAAATTGTTAACTTTGTTATATGTAAAATGTTGTACGATTCAGCCCAATGTCATACCCCAAAAACATTTAAAATAGTTGATAAATTAGAACATTTATTCACGGAATGTTTCATATTGCATCTAAGATCGAATATTCAACCCTATATTAATTAGAGTCTATTAAATCTACATGGGTTTACAAAGTTTAAAATGTTTCTTGATAACAGTACTTGTCTGGTCCTTATTGTGTGGCAAGCAAGCCCTATCTTGCATAAATTGTATACAGAAAATAAAATTAAACTCTCAAGTTTAAACAAACAAGCCCAGTCATAATACAATATACGTATACCCAAAGTAGGGGTCATATCAAAAATGCACTAACGATGTTTACTCACAATTCGTGAGTGTTAGAAAAGCAAAAAAAAAAAAACTAATTTTTTAATGAGCGTGTTTGAGAATACAATTTCTTGTATTTCCGCATTACTCACGTTTCTGTAAGAACATTATTCCATTCATGAAATATACCACACGTGCAGTGTAATTCTTTAACTCAACAGCAAGGTCCACCGCGTGCCCGTGAAAATCGGACCACCTACTAAGTATCCGACACCGTACGGAGGACGCCTGGAGTGGTCATTACTAGGAGGGAACAAACTGGTGGCTCATCTCAAGGACAAAGTTAAAATACGACACAAGAAACGTTGGAGCCAGGTTGGTATATTTACATGGTTCTAAATAAACACGTAGACACCATACATTTTGCAATATATATTACACATCACACCTGTGTACTTTAGGATGCTATGAATATTTGTTTTATAAAAGATTTGTTTGACACCTAACGCACGTTCTAACAATTTATAAAAGTGCATTTTTTTATTTAATTGCTTTGTTATGTGAAAATAACCAAAATGGAAGGCAAAATGTTCTGATATATTGAACGCTTCAGTACACGAGTTAGAAACAAGCTTTAGACATACATCAGAAAGTACCACTAAAGCATCCGATGTGTCGTCAGTTTCATGTCACAGGAATTGGTCTTAATATTTGATATTTTGAAAATAAAAGTTATGTACAAAACTTACGAAAACAGCAGAGACTAGAACTGGTTTTTTTTTTTAAGAACTGTTTTCTAATGCCATTCCATTTACGAAAGTCTCCCTTACTTTTTATAGGTGATGTACATGTATTACCTACTGGGTCATAAACTTGTATCCCAGCCTCTCGACGCCAGACGTAAGCAGGTCCTTGCAGACAATACATTTGTTCTGGCGTTAGACGGCGACGTCGACTTCAAACCGTCCGCCGTTCAGCTGCTTGTGGACAGGATGAAAAAGAATGAAAAGGTTGGGGCAGCGTGTGGACGAATCCATCCTATTGGCATGGGTAGGTTCCTTTATGTTAGTAATTCAATAAAATCAACGCTCTCTTAAGCTACATCTGGTTATGTATAAATTATATTTATTCATTGCAGTTCTAGGATCTAGCTGGAATGATATAATTATTTCTTTTGTTGCGTTAATTAAAAATCTACGAGACAATCAGTGTCATGAATCGTCATTGTAGAACTTTTAATCTTCACGATAATAAGCTGATGTTCACTGATAATGCCATAAAGTGTTTCTACTCGTTTTAGTCATTGTGTTAGCTACCTGCTCCAGAATGATTCCGACAGATTCTGTTCACTTGAACCGTGTCTTGTAAGCACTTGATTTATAGGATGTACAGTTCATTAATTTTAAAGACTGTGCAGGACTCATGAACAAAATCGTTAGATTAAAAATCAATTACCTTAACAGTTAATCTCCCTTTGTCACCTTTTTGTAGTAAGTTTGCTCTTTCTGTGTCAATCTCAGGCCCGATGATCTGGTACCAGAAGTTTGAATACGCCGTCAGCCATTGGCTACAAAAATCCACGGAACACATGATTGGTTGTGTGTTGTGTAGTCCCGGATGTTTCAGTCTCTTTCGCGCCTCGGCGCTGATGGACGACAATGTGATGGGAAAATACGCATCCGTATCAACAAATGCCAAACATTACGTTCAGTACGATCAAGGTAATGATTTCGACTCATACTGTTTCATGTCTTTTCAGGAAGATATTATTTCATATGAAATTACTGTAGCTGAGGATTTTTTCTTTTTAGCATTTACGCTTTATTGTGTATTGTACATACACATGTACAGCATATTTAAACCTTGCACATCTGACACTCGTTTAGAGCCATATTGTGTTGCTTATTAATTCGAAAACGTTTTTGAATATTTCTGAATGTTCATGAGAAAATCGATCCAATTACAGTCTGTGTGCTAAAGATAGCTATGCACATCTGGTAACGATAAGATGGTGCAACGTGTACTATTTATGATCCAAAAATACTTTCAACACTTTCAATCATACTCGTGCCGAAAATTTACTAATGCTTGGATGAAACTATGGAAAATATACAATCAAGAACCTAATCCTGACACTTTCACGGAGCCGCAGTGGCTGAGTCGCTAGTGTATTAGATTCGAAACCAAACGAAGACAGGTATCCTACCATCATATCAACCCACGTTGGATATATTGTTCTGTCCCTGGGCTAGACACTAGATTCCACTTTCATTAGCACTAAAGAGCAATTTGTGTTGCTGTGCGGTGAAACAACAAACTAAATCAAGCCAAACCAATCCAAACCAAACAAAATCTGACTACTTCATCAATTGTACTATATGGGTTTTTGTTATCCTTAGTATCAATATAAAAAAGCAAGTATTTTAAAGGACTGAGAAAGCACTTACTATAGTGGGAAGCCATCCAATAGAAAGCATTATCTAATGGCTACGTTGCGCAAAAATGTAAATATATATTTTTAAAACAGATTTAATAACAATACATAAATTGGAATAGAAACAGAGCTGTACATGCAACATAAATGATTCTAAAGAGTTCATGAAACTCATCCTGATTGATATTTCCTGTTTATATGTTATTGCAACCTTGTTTTGACCAATACTTGGATTCGCCTATATTATTCAACACTGTTTAATTAGCAATGCTTGGGACAGTACTCGATAATCTAAATGCGCTTGTCTCCCTTCAATACTGATGGACGATGTCCTCGGATTTATCTACTTTCTATATATCATCTACAGGTGAAGACAGATGGCTATGTACATTACTGCTCCAACAAGGATATCGTGTTGAATACTGCGCGGCCGCAGATGCCTTGACATATGCCCCGGAAGGATTTAGAGAGTTCTACAATCAGCGACGAAGATGGTCTCCATCTACCATGGCCAATATAATGGACCTTCTGGGAGATTGGCGGAACATTATTAAAATCAACGAGAATTTCTCTTTTCTCTACATGGTGTACCAGCTGCTGTTGTTTGCTTCCTCTCTTGTGACTCCGGCCACCATTTTTCTTCTCATCACGGGATCCATCCATACTGCCTTCCCCTCCTTGGACCTCATCGAGTCACTCATCATCAACGCCGTACCAGTCGCAATCTTTTTGGCAGCTTGTTTCTTTCTGAGTTCAGAGTGGCAGGTAATTATGTCTAATTCCGTCGGTCATTTGCCTCTTTATCTTATTCAGCTAAATTTACCGTTGTTACATTCTTTCAATAAAAATGTTTATCTTACACTATAAAATGGAAACAGCACCAACAACAAAACATACAATAACGAAGAGGTAAGTTTACGATCTTGTATGGCATCAAATACAGTTCTAGTTTGTTATGTTTTACCAGTACGCATTATTTTATCAATTGTAATGGGGCATCCCATAGCCACACCTATCGCCATCTCAGTTAGAGTATTTTCTGCTCCGGTCTGAAAAAAGCGTTTATATATGTGGATCATGCTATCATTTACCGTAGTCAATTTTTTATGGTGAGTGAAGAGCAGTAATGTAGATGATACAATTTCAAACATATAGATTGTAGAATAATAAGTTAATAGTATATTTAAGATGTTAGTGTCCATATAGAAATATTCATTTGAAGAAACATTTAGCAGATATTGCGAATAAGAATGCAGTATATATATTTTTGCTTATTCTAGCTCCGCATGGCAGGTGTGCTGACCCTGGTTTATGCCCTGGTGATGATGGTCGTCGTGGTAGGACTTATTCTACAGCTAGTATCAGAAGGACCATGTTCCCCAACCGCTATCTTCATGATCTTCCTCGTCTCGGTTTTCGTCATTTCAGCCATTCTCCATCCACAAGAGTTCCACTGCATCCTCCACGGTGCCCTGTATTTTCTTGCCGTTCCAAGCATGTCCATGCTTCTGATGATGTATTCCATCTGCAATTTGCACATTGTATCATGGGGAACTCGTGAATCTGCGACCGCTGTTCCTGTTAACACCGCCAACCAGGCAAAAAAGACAAGCACTAGCAAGATCCAGTCCATTCTCAATAGATTATCCAACAATCATGATGAGCATGATAGTGACTACGGGTTTTCCTTTGGAAATCTTTTCAAATGCTTGTGTTGCCCCAGACCTAGGGTGGACAGCAATGAAAAGAAATTTGAAATGGTTCTTCAGAAGTTGGAAAATATTGAGAAGGCCGTCGCTAGCGGCGATGAGAAGGAAGATGAGCAAGAAAATGTGCCGGAGAATAAGACAATGAAAGATGAAGAAACCAGCGTTAACTGCGATAGTTTCATGGACAAGGAGTCATCGATGTCGAACTCGGATCTGCCGACGGAAGACAATGGTATTAAATGTGAGTGTTTCAAATCACTGGGATTTTCCAACGCTTTCCTTCAGGCTCATCAAAAACAGGTGTTTTCTATATTTGCCAAGCGAAGAGTCACGAGTACATCTTCATGCATCTTTGATAGTTACTGTTTGTCTCTATTCTGTTATTTTTTGGGAGGGTAATGGGAATGGGGATTTGTTGATGGGGCAGAACTCTTATTACGAATTGGACCTTTTTAATATTAGTACTCTTATCATTACCGATCATAAAATACATAAAACAGAACGTGAGAATGAATGTTACCTGCACAGTTAATCACATTTTCTCTATTGTAAACGATATTCTTATCTACTTCATAAACGTAGGTATCTAAAGAAAGTGTGCATCAATGTTCTTAAAACGCTAGGTGCATAATTCCCTATATGCTGTTCTTCTTCACTTTGTTCAAAGTCAGTAAAGGACAACACATATTATTATTTTTTTGCGGAATTCATGTTAAAACTACCATTTGCGTATCTTGTAAAATTGTTTAATGAAACTTCGTTTCAAGTTCAGTCTCGTATTTTCTGTCATATAAAGTTAACAATTGCAGCGATTGATGCTGCAATATTCAACAGTGTTGTCATTTGTGTTTCCACAACTCATGCTCACTTAATTTACCAAAGCTCAAATTTTGTTGGCATATGATGAATGAATTGAAATATCATCTGTCTCTTGACCTCCCATTGCCCTATAATTTTAAGTATCTGATATTTTCCAGTGTTCACGTTCATGAAAAATAGAAGCTTGAAAACTATGTCCATTATTCGTCAATATTTACTTAAACTGTTATGTATATTTCATTGTCTTTTAATTCATTTTTTTTAGATAACCCAGTCTTCAAAACGACAATTGACCCCAATGACGAAGAACTTTCTCCGTATTGGATTCAGGACAGTGACGTTGGCAAGGGTAGGATACGTTATATAAGCAAAGAGGAGAAAACTTTCTGGCGAGATCTTATTGACAAGTACCTCTTCCCTCTAGAGAATAACGAAGCACAAAAGAAAAAGATGCAGCAAAATTTGATAGAACTCAGAAACAAGATGAGTTTGATGTTCTTCATGATCAACGGTCTCTTTATTGTCATCATATTCACCCTACAATATACCAATGCCATACATCAAGGAAACGGTATATCAATCACTCTTTCCTCCTGCCAAACAAAAAATAGAAAACCTCTCACAGTTGAACCACTTTCCTTTGCCTTCATGGCAGTTTTCGGTATTGCCCTCATCATTCAATTCATTTCCATGTTCTTCCATCGCCTGGGAACCTTCCTCCACATTGTGGCATCTACTGAAGTGAACTGCATGAAGCCAAACCAGGGGGAGATAACAGCCATGGATATCGCCAGTAAGGTTCAGCTAGTGAGAGAGATGCAGAGTTTTGAAGATGACGAAGACACACGTTCTGTTTCCACGGTTACTAGTGACTTTGACGAAGATAGTAGTCTGACCCAAGACGATTCTCCGAAAATGAAAAAGAGGAAAACTGTCATCCGGATTACAAAGAGAAAACGCAAGCCTGTGGAACAGAGAGGTACGTTGGGTACAAAGTTTATGAAGAGTTTCATGGAACTCGCCAACGATTTACGAAATGAACATCCCCCAAGCGAATCCAGCGATAAAAACAAAAAGGAAAGAGACAGCGATAAGAAGCGGAGCCGTAAAGCAATGAGAGCTCTTGGAAGCATACAGCAAGAAAAGGATATTGTTTTAAGTAAAGCCGACGCCATTGAAGTAAAATGGAGAAAATTGGCGGCAAGGGCTAGGGGAGACGATACACACAGCCATTCCAAAGTTGACAGCTGGCTAAGCCTAGTTAAGGACGTTATTCATCAATCCAGGACAAGTTTGAATGTCATCGGGGAGGAGGAAAAGGGAAGTTCGTTACCGCGGAAACGCGGTGGGGCAAGTCGATCAAATAGTATCGAACTTCCAACTGAAGATCTGCATAACCTAAGACATCTTCCCCAAAGGTCAAGCTATGCAGGTGTGTCCTCCCTTAATATCATTAACGACGAAGATGAACCAACCTTGGAACCACCAAGAGCACTGTCAGCTATTATAAATAATGTCGAAGGTCCAGGAGTCACAGATGACCTTCACACTTATGAGACGGTTGTCATGGAACCTCGACCAAGGAAGGACAGGATAGTCTCTGATGAGAACAATCCCGAAGCAAGGTCAATAGAATCCGATTCCGATTTGTCAGACAGTTCCGTAACCTCAATGAAAGAAAACAAGCATGTGGAACTTAGAGAAACAAACACATCTTCATTTGTGAGATTTGCCCAACCGACGACTGTTACAAGTTTGTGACAAAAGTAATGATATTTTCACAGTTGTATATATCAATAGCTTATTTTTATCTGAAAACAGCAGAACTGAAACACATTTTGAAGACTGCTATAAAATGATGTAATCATATGCACTATTTAGAAATTAACATCAAAGGCTGCAGGTAAAATGCTGATTGCGTAAGACACGAAAGGTGTCTTGTCCATCTAGGTTAGAAAATGTTTTAATTTTGGAGTAGATGACGTATAATACATTCAGGAGAAGATACATTATTTTGAAATCGTATCTATGCTGTACCAAGGAATGTCACAATTTATATAGTATAACATCAAATTTAAATGCTGCATTTTAGTGTTGTGGAAGAGGCAGCCCCACGCCGTTGCAGAATTTTTATAATATGTTTTGTCCGTGGCTAGCTACCGGTGAAATATAGAAACGGGATGTTTCGCCTAGAGAATATTTCAAAACTACGTTACAAATTAAAAATGGCGGACGTTCCATGGAAGTGATGACAACCGAAAAAAACCCCCAAAACACCCCCCCACCCCCAAAAACCCAAACATATACTAGCAAAACTTGGAAGACCCACAACCATATTGACAACGTATATAAACCTTTGTAAAATTGTCCTAAATCTGAACTGTTATGTATTTCATGTATAAAGCTGCTGCTGTAGCCTTGACCTTTTCTTATCTATGTGTTCATTGAAAATTACCTAGCAGGACATACCTATGGATGACTGGTTGGATTGTAGCTGAGAATGCGCATTGGAGAAAACAGACAAATACGTATTAGATATAATATTAGGATTGATGTGAACTCTTTATCCAAAAATATCGCTGGCGATATGCTTAAAAGTGATATTACTTTGTTTATGTATGTATATTTGCAACTGTAATGATTAGAATATATTCAATCATTGAACCTGAAGTGCCACATACCAAATAGTTGCATGAATTTGGACATTATTTTACCATGTATCCTCATCCCCGACTTTTTAAAATTATTAATTAGGCAGAAAGCAGCTTTCCCACAAATAATACATGAAGTGTACGCAATGCAAGTGACAGAGTGGGATCTGCAATTATTTATCGGCTTCCAGCGGGCAGCATTGCCACAGTCTGGCACAATATTGGCATATTAACGTCGTCTAAACTACTGCATCTGTTATGGACATCTCCTTTGCTAACTGTTTTCCTCCAATGTTTTCTGGATATAGTGTCATCGGCTTGAGCACTATACGAACCAAAAAACACCGCAGAAAACACAGGAGAACAACTGCCAATGGAGACCCCGATACATAAATAGGAGTATTTCCTAGAATAGTGGTTTTAGGGTTAAGAAATAAATCCTGAAGTCATTTGTTAAAATCCACGCAGTTGTAATATGTGTCTGTGTATGTGTCTGCGGTCGTGTGTGTGTGTGTATGTGCGTGTGTGTGTGTGTGTGTGTGTGTGTGTGTGTGTGTGTTCCCAAGATCCACAATAACAGGATCTATTCGATCTTGTACATCTACGTGACCATAGGTACGTAATACAAAAGCAGTATCAATTCAAATGCCGTATTTGAATTGTGTCTCGAGGAGGCAATAAATGCCTGTATTAATTCTAGTCTAGCTGCTTTTTAACGTAGCACTCAGGATTGACATGATATTATTGTATATACACATGTCACAAATTTTTCTAAGCTTTAAGTAACTATTATTTCCACAAATCCGACATTATGACGTCAGCCTATAAATGACTGTGGTACCACCACGGTTACACAGTAACCCAGATTAGCTAGACAGCCCGTTGCCCACGACAGCAATTACATATTTTTACCTTTTTTGGAAGACAAAAATGACTATGGACTCAAACGTGACAGTCATTCTAATTAAATGAAAATATAGTCTTCTTCCAATGTAGTCAAACAAAGATTTATCGCAGATAATTGAAAATTGTACAGACAAATCCCACAACTTATTATAAGCAACCATAAATTAAAAAAAATGGATTTATTTTATTCCTTTACCTTTCTTGCAGAAAAGAGGGTACATAATAAATAAGAATTAAACTTCATATTTTACAGAATCCTTAAAGTTAGGACGCTAAAGAATCTAAGGACTGTATACACAGTGTGTACTCTACTTTAAAACTTCTTGACGATAGTAAAGCTTCTTGGGGATTTTAAAGCTTCTTGAGGATTTTAAAGCTTCTTGACGACTGGAGTCTCTAAAATGTGAAGTTACAGTTATAAAAAATAATGAATCTCAATAAATACATAGCATAACACATTTAAATCATTATTTACACATTTCTTCCAAATACAAAAGAATCGTTCCTTTCTGATGTTACAAATTAATTGTTCTTTTATTGGTCAAATAATGCCATTTTAACTACCGAAACTCTTGTTAAAAATACTTAGTAAAAATGTGTAATTAGAATTTAATATAAAAGGAAAAGCTAGTTTACTGTATGTTTATAATGCACGTTCATATTCCTGGAAAGTATTCATTTTTAAGAGCCCACTACAAAATACATTA
>JAECUM010042801.1:0-37325 GCA_016617855.1 Megalonaias nervosa
ACCTTGTTGACATGTTTGCTGAATCTGGTTTTTTCCAGGTTGCTGTGATATCGACAGGTTTCTGGTATTTGTTGTCGGAATAAATCTGTTGAGAATTATGTGTCCTTTCACTTTTTCACAAACATTACATGACTTTCATTTAATATTTTCGAATATTTTGTCCAACAACATTGGAATGAGGTTTTTTTTGGTATCATATGACTATTGAACCTCTGATGTCATGGACAAGTTGCAAGATTTGGTAAGTCATGCGAGTAACAGGTCAAATTTCATCAACGCTGTAGTTTTTTGTCATGTCTGTCATCAGATTAAACACATAACGAATGCTATACTCGCAATTTGTGAAGAAATAAATCCTCCTCCTATTGATCTGATGCTGGTATGGCTTGATGTAGGGTCGTTTAAATTTGCTAGGTTAACTAGTAAGTGGCTACCCAATGCCAACACTACGCAATGTCTGTGAATCCAACGTTTCGATAGGGAATGTGTTTTTACCCCGCACCCAACATAAATGTCCAAACTATCTAAAACTGGGTGGCAAGGGTCAGAAGAAACTTGGGTCCTCATTCATGTGAAGTAGAATGACCTAGCTAGCTCTGGAATCCTGCGCCACATGACCTCGGGTCCAATATTGTTCAATACACAGTCAGTAACCTATACATATTTTCCTCAACAAAGGTCTCCAATACTGTGCAGAGGCAAAGTGGCTGGACAGATGGACAAGGATAACACTTCATGCCTCACAACATTCATAAGTAGTCAAAAATATTGTATTTTACATTGTGCACTACATAAAACTTGCTTTCAGTCTCCAGTTGTTGGGTGGGAATATGGAGGAGGGGAATATGGAAGGGGTAAAAAGAATATATCATGCAAAGCAGTAATTTGGTATATGGCAAGTCTCTGAATTGCAACTGAATTTGGTTCCTGGCTTTAAAATAAGAGTTTTACACAATGAATGAATATGAAATTTTCTGTGGATAGAAATTTGAACTGGAATATCATGTATCCTTACAGAAATCAGAAAGTAACATTCTGAGATTCCATGTTGTCTTTTTGTGTAGCAACAAAATATATCAAACAAAATTGCCTTATTTTTTATCGAACATTATTGTCAATACTCTATCTAACATTATTGTCAATACTCTATCTAACAGGATGCTTTGCACTTTATTTCAGCATTCGTCATCCAAAATCATATTTATCTCAGTGGTAGTGACTCTTTTGAGTTACAGTAGTTTATATGTAGTTTACCCTCAATGTGCACATATGGTTTGTAAATAATGTTATGTGCTTCATTTTATATCCAGGTCATGGAGATTCTGTAGTTAAATGAAACTTTTGTTCATTTTAACAAATGTTGTCCTAGTATTTATAATGATGAGTAATACCGACAAAAGAAAAATTTGGCTTATCACTATCAAACATAGGCAATCAAGACTGTAATATAGCTATCTCAATCATTTGTATGTTAATACCAGTTTATACGTGGTGAAAAATTATGAGATTCTTGGTTAGTCTGATAAATGAGCCACCAAACCTGTACTGATTCTGATGGACAGTTTGGGTCTGATGTAACGTATTCATTAAATCATGCATTTGGTGCTGAAAACTCGATCCACAATGCATCAGCGTACATTTTAGACACATATCTGTATTTGATAACAGCCATATGTAGCAACAAGATTCAAACTGACCAAAGGAGGTAGGGTTGTTTTATTCCACATGGATTTACAACTTGTTAAACATAGGATTTGATCCAAAATATTTGTAAATATCGGCAAAATGACCCTCTGACCAACCGTAACTCAAGAGCCAGGATAAAATACCGGCAAGTACCTAAAATGTACACTCATGTGCTGCAGACAGATTTATATGCTCCAAATTGCATGATTCAACGAATAGGTGATATCAGACTCAAATTGTCCATCAGAATCGACACAGGTTTGGGGGCTCATTTATCAAGCAAAAACTTGATGTACAAGTGGATAAAAGTAGTATCGTGGGGCTGTTTACGGACAGTGGGAAAATATATTACACACCACCCTCCCGTGCACGTTTACGGACAAAATTTATACGGACAAAAAATCACCCTGGGCACGTTTACGGACAATGGGAATTTTGTATAGGGAAAAGAGGAATGGCACAGGTAGGGTGACGTCACGGTACTGGACACTTGCAACAATGTAGCAAGTACCGTGACGTCATGCCACCTGTGTCATTTCAATATAAAGTTTGAATCATTCGCGTTCGTGTTTGTGGATAGTATAGAGCAAGTAACGTGACGTCATGCCACCTGTGTCATTTCTATATAAAGTTTGAATCATTCACGTCCGTGTCTGTGGATATTATAATATTATACCCAAATTTTACAACTGACAAACAAAAAATTTAAGTAAGAGAATAATGTTTTTGGGAGTTAAACATAAATTATACAATCGAATAAAAAAAAAAATTAAGGCAAGAAAGTAAATCTTTTTGAGGCAATGGATTGATCCATTACACATAAATTATACAACAACTAAAATAATTTTCGGCAAGAAAGAAGAGACATATTTTCGAGACATATGAGTGGCCCTGAAAGGCGTCGTTTAGTTTTCTTCTACTTTCCTCCCTTCTTCTTCTCCACCAGCACCTCATCTTCTACAGTACATTTTTATTCTTTTTCTCAGCCTTTCGTCTATTTATAGCTACAACCTGTGGAAAACCCAAGTCTGTATTTATAGTCTCTTACTATCCAGCTTCAATGACGTCAATTTACTCAACACTAGGGGCATAATGGCAACAGCCGAACACGAACGCGAATCACAATTTTCATTTAGACCTAGTATCTATTTATAGCCACAACCTGTGGAAAACCCAAGTCTATATTTATAGCCTCAGAATTTCTAGCTTCAGTGACGTCACTGAACTGGCCAACCTGAATACGCGATACTGTAGGAAGGTAAGTAGGTAGGTGAAATGAATTTGATATGGATAAAGGGAGTTTTATAGGTACAAAGACCAATACACACACAAAAGAAAGGGAGAAAGAAAAAAACAAACAATATCTACTATCCACACAAACGAATGAGAACGCATAAAACACACATACATATACTATCCAAACAAACGAACGACAACGCATAAAACATACACATATATACTATTCACACAAACGAACGAGAATGCATAAAACACACAAATATACTATACACACAAACGAACGAGAACGCATAAAACATACACATATATACTATCCACACAAACAAATGAGAATGCACAAAACACACACATATGTACTATCCACACAAACGTACGAGAACGCATCAAGCATACACATATATACTATCCACACAAACGAATAGAATGCATAAAACACACCCACATATACTATCCACAGAAAGGAACGAGAACGCTTAAAACACACCCATATCTACTATCCACACAAGCGAACCCTAATGCATAAAACACACCCATATCTACTAACTACACAAACGGGAAGAGAAGAAAAAAACACACCCATATATACTATCCACACAAACGGGAAGAGAAGAAAAAACATACAATAATTACTATCCACACAAACGGACGCGAACGAATAAACACACCATACTTACTATCCAAACAAACGGACGAGAATGCATAAAAGACATACATATATACTATCCACACAAACGTAAGAGAACGCATAAAACAAACACATATATACTATCCACACAAACGGACGAGAATGCATAAAAGACATACATATATACTATCCACACAAACGTAAGAGAACGCATAAAACATACACATATATACTATCCACACAAACGGACGCAAACGCATAAACACACACATATACTATCCACACAAACGAAGGAAGAGAAGAAACACACACACACACACATCAGTAAATGAGTGAGTGTTTATAGTCACACTACTCTATATTCACACCAATTGGCAACTTGAATAGTCTCTCTTTTCTAGAGATTTGGTTAGCCCTGAGAAGGGCTGTTTTTTTCTTGGAACTCCAATTGCACCTGGCTAACGGTTGCACCTACCAAGTCTGGCCCCACATGCGCATCGCCGGCTCCAGTCATTCTCCCAATTGATGCGTATGGTTGGGAGTGCAGAGGGAGCTTGAGTGGCTTCACTATCCCAGTTTACAGTCTGAGGGATAGTGAAGACTTGTTCCCTCTGTCATCTCCTAGTATGGCTTCCCAACCACTTCACTCTACCATAAGGACACGCTGATATTGGCCAGCATATAAAAATGGACAACATTCAAGACCGATAGTTTATTGTCACTACCATTGCCAAGCGAGAAAGATGAATCTTTTCAAACAGCAAGTATAAAGCAAGAGCAAACTCGAGTACGATGCTGTGCCTTGCGATGGCAGGGATGCCGTACGCTATGACCTTAGCGATTCAGTACCACATCATGGGAACTTTGCTATAACTAGAACTACCATGGAAAGTGATGCTGTGCGTGTCAAACCTGATGGATTCGAAAGCGATGCCACTCGTTATCGTACACCTTTTCACTTTACTGGTTTTCATGGTGGATGTCATCATTATGAAACCATGCGGCTACCACCCTACGGATGTCATGCAAAACTTAGCAAACTCCTACATATTTCACCGTACCCTCATCGAAATGAACCTGTGAAAGACGAGTATTTGTTTCCTGTGCGTTTGCCTGAATACTGTGACTATGAAAGTCGGATCCAAACCTTCCGAAGAAAATGGCCAAAATATCTGGGAGGACCTACCCCCGAAGAATTAGATAGAGCTGGATTTATCTATTTGGGCGAAGGGGATAAAGTCAAGTGCTTCAGCTGCGGTGTGTCACTTCACGAGTGGGAACAGAAAGATTCCGCTTACCTGGAACATGCTCGATTATCTCCAGATTGTCACTACCTACCTTTAGTGGGACCTCGTCATTGAAGTGGGCCTACCATGTCGTTTAAAAAACCAGCTGCTTGGCTAGGAGTCAAACATTGGACAACACCTAGATAAGTATTTAAACCCCATGTAGAAAATAATCTTTAAATATTACCAGACGAATTGCAAGAGAAGATCTACAAGGACATTTGGCAGGGACTTGCCATAGCAAAATCTCAATTAGTGACTGTAGAAATTTTGTGTCGAGAAATTCACAAGAGGAAATTGACAAAAGTCAACAAACAAGTCCGATTTCTCGGGATCATGGGTGCGTTCTTCTTACTATTCCGCTTTAAACCATTCACATTTGAAGATTTTATTGACATTCTTGACCGTTTCCTAGAATGCAAGTGGTCAGAAATTACTCACTACATTCATTACTTTCGCTCAAGGTGAAGCGTTTGAGGTAAGAGAAAAGAGGTATGGAAACAGACTACTATGTCACGACCTTTATCATTCGTGATACTACAGATTCCTTGGAAGGAGATCAATGACACTATTCAAATAGTGGAGGATCACCAACACCTATTACGAGAACTGTGTCCATTGAATTGGGGTCGACGTGTAGAGTGTGTCTTAGTGACTTGCTTTCTGGGATTTCGTTTACCAGCTGACTCTTTTTGGACTCTTTACGAACAGTACCTACCATTCCAAAAAGTATGAAAGTGGTCCCTTTAAATGTACACGAGAGACTCATTCTGCTTAAAGCTTTGCGATTTCATCTCGATACTTCTCTACCTCTGCGGGAAAAAAAAGATTCGTGAACTTTTAGGTACTGAAGATGTGTACGACGATGTGTGTGTAGCTTGTGACTTACACTCTCACTGGAAAGATGTACGTGACTGGAAAAGTTGGGGTTTCGAGGATTGGACTAAAAAAGTGGCACACTATGCAAAAGATTTGTAATCCTAAATTCAAACGTTCAGTAAAAAAGTAACTTTTAAACCTTTGTTAATTACAGTACCAGAAGAAGAAGAACCAGTCCCTTCCGGACAGGACAGGACCGTCATTAACATCCCCGAAAGGCCATTCCGGGAGGAACCCTGTGTGACTGTACCAACGAGTGTAGAGACTTTAAGAACATTACACACTGTCCCTAGGACATCACCTCTTGATCACCACAAATGTTGTACAAAGACTTGTTTTTATTCCACTATCATCGTTTTGATGTGTCTTTTATTCATGTACTTAACCATTTGGCTTTTATGTATTTTTGTCTTTCGTGTTGCTCACATTTAAAGATGATAATAAACGTGTCCTGAAAAAAGTATAAAATCTCTTTACTTGTCTGTCTTCGTGTCAAAACTGGCATTCTCCTTGCACTACTACTCTTATGGTTACCTCTACTGTCTCTGCTCCCTCTTCCTCCACTTTTAAAGTGATCGACGAACACTTAGATCGTGCTAGTTGGGAGGCCTTGTATCTTCGCCATCCCTTTAACATGCTCATTGCTGGAACGAGCGGTTCAGGCACAACCGAATTTGTCAAACGTTTGATCGAACATAAACATCATTTGATCGATCGTCCCCCTCATCGCATCGTGTGGTGTTACAAAGAGTGGCAATCGGCGTACAGCCTTCTGCCAGAAAGTCAAGGCGATTCCATCGTGTTTGTGGAAGGCATTCCTAGCGAAGACGACGGGATCGTGTCTGACCCTAGTCAAACCCATTTGGTCATCTTTGACGACATGTTAGGAGAAGACGAAGAATAAATTAAACTGTCGTTTACGCGCAAAGGGCATTATCGTAATGCAAGTGTCATTTACATCACTCAAAATTTGTTTCAACAAAGTAAGACCCATCACACCATCAGTCTCAATGCTCATTACGTGGTCTTGTTTAAAAGTCCTAGAGATAAATCGCAAGTGCAAGTGTTACCCAAACAGTTAGGAACGCCTTGGCTGACTCATGCGTACGACGATGCCACTCAAAGCCCACACATTATTTACTCGTGGATTTAAAACCCAGCACTCCCGATTATTTGTGATTTCGTACCCATCTGTTTCACCACTGGTGCCAAGACGGAGGGCCTGTCGTGTACACGTCCCCGTCGTCGACTTAACCACAACCACATTCACCCATAAAAAATCTATAAAAACCTCGGTCACTTTGACTCTGTCTCACGCATCGTCAACATGACGTCCCTTCAGTCTTATCTTCCCATCAAATTGATTCCTGCCTTGTACGGCATCAGTCGCAAAAAACATCCACAAATACGTGCTCGTTTCTTAGAAGCCAGTCTCAAAGAAGTCTTAGGATGGTTTAAGGTGACATCGAGTCAATTACTGCAAGGCATCATTCAGATTCCCCATCAAACCAAACGTTTTTTTGAGAGAACAAAGTTTCCTTGAATCAACTGGCCGATCCTCGCATTGACACTCAAACCAAAAAGCAAATCATTTTGAGACTGGAAGCAGAGGTTCTTTACGAGGTGTCATCATTCGCTCCCTCTTAAAATGGGATCCCAATGCTCCCAAAGTTTTTCCCTAGAAAAAAAGCCACTCCCCGACGTATCCAGAAGAAAAAGAAAAAGAGCAACGGTGTCAAGACCAGGTCACAGCCACAGAAAAAGAAAAAGAAAAGTCCACAGACAAAAGCTTCTATTCGCAAGAGAGGCAGTGACGCCTGGACGCAACCTTACATTCGCAAGCCACGACCTCCAGTGGTGACACCCTCTTCCTCTTTAGCGGCAGTGGCCACTGCTCACAAAGTACCTGCCCCTAATTAAAGTCCAAGAAAGATCGGGCGTGTTACAGAGTTTACTGGATTTTGTTCAAGCAAGAACTCTCCCGATTTAGTCAGTTTCGAACCCCTCCACGACGTGTGTTGCCTGTCATCAAGTTGATACGACGTAAAGACAATCAGTGGCGACGCATTCCAGCATAAAAAAGACCCGAGGCAAACAATACGGATTAGTGTTTTTATGCTGCTGAACGCCCAAAGATGTCCCCTCCAAGAAGTGCACACCGTTACCATCGTCGTCCTTCTTCTGTCCGAAAAGAAAAAGGAAAAGGAAAAGGACAGTCGCGTCATGCAAACAAACGCATAGGCAAACATCGACGTCACCCCAGAAAAAGACACACTCGTCCAAAGAAAAAGGGTAGTCACCAAAGAGGAGGATTCCTTGGCGATTTTGGAAAACACATCGTCACCTTTATGACGAAGCGATAGTCCCCCAAAAAAGGATAAAAGACCGTGCGACAAGTCATCGACGTCAGTGTATTTTTTTGCTGTGTGCCACGGAATCAACCAACGAACCAACAAACAAAGATGTCACCCCGCAAAAGACATTCCTCTTCTACCTCCAAAGGAACTAAAAGGAAAGGACTACCTCCTCGTTTAGCCAAACATTGGGACATGTTGTCCGTCCTGTCCAAAGCCCCTCCACCCATCCGAAAACAAATGATTCAAACTGCCTCTAAAGACGTCATCAATACCGTGTGTGAATGTTGTCTGAATGTCTTGAAAGGCACAATACCTTTATCTAAACACCAGAAAGAATGCTTAGCCAAACATCGACACGTTCTTCGCCAAATGGTCCAAAAGAAAATACCCATTGGTCAAAAGAAAACGATGTTGCTGCAACGCGGAGGAATTTTGCCCTTTTTGCCTATGTTACTGAAAGGTGTAATGGGAACAGTGGGAGCACCCTTACTGAAAGGAGTAATGGAAACAATAGGAGGCCCTTGCTGAAAGTACTATTAGGAAACATCCTGGGAGGATGAAGATAAAAAGATCCAAGAAGATAAAAGGGACCTTTGGAGTCAAAAGATCTCAGACGTTATCCTTGAAATCCGATGGACGAACGCGAACTAGCTGTAGTGCCTTACAAACGATGAATGGAATACCATCGTTGGCAAGAACAACGAACCCCGCATTTACCTCCCAATCCTCATTTGACCGAGATGTCCCAGTTACAACACGAATTTCAATCATTGATGGATCGCAGCGATTTGTCCGAAACGGAAAATTCTCAACGGTACGGTAAATTGTTACAACGACTGCAACTCTTTCACCAGAAAGCTTTAGACGAAACAGCTCTACCCACTCTGAAAGATTTTAAGGCCTTGATGAAAAGTTCACCAACACCACTACTACCACCCCTAGCGGTCAAGACAGACGTAGCCTCACGTATACCTGAGGATGAAGAGGCGCGTGAAGTCTTTCAAACACCGTCAGCAGCTCCCATCCCTAGTAATATTGCAGCGTCCTTGTTGACCCCTTCCACCACACCGCAACGAGAAGAACTTAAAGCTTGGGTTAAAAAGATGATGTCCACTCCACCTTCGACAGAAGTGAAAAAGAAAGAAGGGAAACCAGAGGTGAAAAAATAAAAGAAGACCAAAAGCATCCCATTACCACCACCACTACCACCAAAACTACCTTCTACTTCTACTCCCGTGGCACATCGGACACGTAAAGCCGTTTCTAAACCAGTTCAGAGTACCATCAGCAAAGAGTGGATCACTTATTAAAAAAAATGGAGAAGGTGTTAGCTAGCATTTACTACGATCTATCCCATCCTGCAGGTTATGGTGGAGTTCAGAAATTGTATCGTGCTGCCAAAACTAGACTGAGAAGTATCCGTTTACCTCAAGTACAATGCTGGTTACAAGAGCAAGCAACGTCCACTTTACACAAACCCATTCGACGAAAATTTTCCAGAAGTCGTACCCGAGTGGAGAGCATCGATTATCAATGGCAAGCCGATTTAGCCGATGTCTCTCATTTGGCCACCTACAATCGTGGCTACAAATATTTGTTTTGAGTCATCGACGTCTTTTCCAAATTTCCATGGGTCGTACCATTGACTTCCAAATCGAGCAGTGAGTTAGTGCGAGCCCTCAATCTGGTGTTGAAACAAAGTGGTCGTCACCCTCTTCGATGGCAAACTGACAAAGGCACCGAATTTCTGAACCAAGCCTTCCAAAAAGAATTGAAGAAACGTGGCATTCATTTTTTCACCACCGAGAATCCCGAAACCAAAGCCAGCATCGTGGAACGTTTTCAACGCAACTTGAAAGAACGCATGTGGAAATATTTTACGCATCAACACGCTCTCAAGTACATCGACGTCTTACCGCACCTCGTCCAAGCGTACAACCAATCTTACCATCGAAGCATCGGACGTACCCCCCAAGAAGTGACTCCCGACAACGAAGTGACCGTCTTCGAGCGTCTGTTTGGTACGTCTCCGACAGTGACTGTCCCCAAGAAAGCTGAAGTATTGGCAACAGGAGATTGGGTGCGCATTGGCAAGACCAAACGCACTTTCGACAAAGGTTACTTAACCATCCAATTGTTTCGTGTCACTAAACGAGTCCGTGGCCGTCATCCTCCCGTCTATAAATTAGATGACATGAACGGAGAAGTGTTAAAAGGAACGTTTTACTTGTCCGAGTTACAACGTGTGACCAAAGAGAAGACGACGTGTACGAGATCGAAAGCATACTCGATCGAAGAACCCGAAAATTGGGAAAAGAACGTGTCAAAGAAGTCAAAGTACATTGGAAAGGATATCCTCCCAGTTTTGACTCTTGGATCGACGCTTCGCAAATCATCGACTATAAAAAGAAGTGACCATCATGCCCTTCAACACAGCCTAAGCTACTGCAGTGACCACTCCTTCGCCCAGTTCTTCTGTGCAAGATCTACGAAAGCAACCTTTGTGGGTGTGGTGTGGAGAACGTGTGCCTAAAACGCAAATCGTCTTTTTCTGCCAAATCTTTGTGGTGTATTGCGTCATCGGTGCTGCTATTGCCAATTTGAGTTTGCAACAAGGAGACAAACAATTGTGGACCATTTTACTCAGCAGTTGCATCGGTTATCTTCTTCCCAATCCGTCCCTGAAATATTCCTCGAACGGGAGCCTTGCGTCCAACGTCAGCCCCGCTTCCAACAGTCACCAATCCAATCACAACAAACCTCTTTTAGACACTCCTCTGACTTCCAGTGGCCCCTCGGACACTAGAACTCTGGAATTATGAACAACCAATTCTACTTAACGTTACCCAGTGACAGTTCCATGGAGGTGTTTCCCAATAACACTTTGTGCTGTTACACGGCCAGATTACCTCAGGCCATCCAGTTGGATCAAGAAACCCATTGGGAAGTGACTTTGGTGGAAATGATTCACCCTACACAAATCAAAAACATAATCAAAAATCAAAACACTTTTACGGTAGACGTTCATGACGAGCAAGTGCAACAAGCCTTGGATGAATGCACCACTGCAAGTGACTTTATGAAAACACAAGATCCCAAAACTAAACGAACCACCTATCGGTTGACCATTCCCCCAGGTTATTATTTTAGTGGACAACATTTGGTGAACACGATTTCTACCAAATTCAATACCTTGTTTGCCAAAGCCTTGGAGAGAATCAGAAAAAGTGTCACGATCGAATACCACAAAATAGCTCGTCGCCTACCCATCAAATTTTCAGAGGACAAAGTATTGGCCATTACATTTTGTCCAGAATTGTATGACATTTTGAGTGGAGACCCTAAGTTGATCAAGGTGAAAACAGAAATACCAGCATTACTAGCAACTTGGATTTTGCGAAATATGTTCGATGCCCTGTAGAAATGAACCAAGGACTGAATTTGATTTTTGTGTACTCCGATGTGGCGGAGTACAACGTGCTGGGACACACCTCCGTACCGTTACTGCGTATCATTAATTTCAAAGTGGATTCTGCCACGAACGCTGACGAGGAAGGTGGAAACACCTATCTCGTTCACCGCGACTTTGTACATTCTCACCATTTGCCCGTCAGTAAGTCGTATTTCGACACTGTCAACATTACTATAAAAGGAGATCTAGGACAAAATATTCCATTTACCAAAGGGAAAGTCACAGTGAAACTCCCTTTTCGAAAACGATTACTCTAACACTGTGTCAGTTTGTGTGGATAGTAGATATGGGAGTGTTCTTTTCTTCTCTTCCCGTCTGTGTGGATAGTAGATATGGATGTGTTTTATGCATTCGCGTTCGTTTGTGTGGATAGTAGATGTGGGTGTGCTTTATGCGTTCTCGTTCTTTTGTGTGGATGGTATATGTGGGTGTGTTTTATGCATTCTCATTCGTTTGAGTGGCTAGCATATGTTGGTGTGTTTTATGCATTCTCATTCGTTTGTGTGGATAGTATATATATGTTTTATGCATTCTCATTCGTTTGTGTGGATAGTATATATGTGTATGTTTTATGCGTTCTCGTTCGTTTGTTTGGATAGTATATATGTATGTGTGTTTTATGCGTTATTATTCGTTTGTGTGGATAGTAGATATTGTTTTGCTTTTTTCTTTAACCCTTCCTTTTGTGTGTGTATAGGTCTTTGCCCCTATAAAACTCCCTTTATCCATATCAAATTCATTTCACCTACCTACTTACCTACCTACCTACAGTATCGCGTATTCAGGTTGGCCAGTTCAGTGACGTCACTGAAGCTAGAAATTCTGAGGCTATAAATATAGACTTGGGTTTTCAACAGGTTGTAGCTTTAAATAGATACTAGGTTTAACTGCAAAATGTGATTCGCGTTCGTGTTCGGCTGTTGCCTTTATTCCCCTAGTGTTGAGTAAAGTGACGTCATTGAAGCTGGAAAGTTTGAGACTATAAATATAGACTTGGGTTTTCAACAGGTAGTAGCTATAAATAGATACTAATTCTAAATGAAAAATGTGATTCGCGTTCGTGTTCGGATGTTACCATTATTTCCCTAGTGTTGAGTAAAGTGACGTCATTGAAGCTGGGAAGTTTGTGAGACTATAAATGTACACTTGTGTTTTCAACAGTTAGTAGATATAAACTGATTAGATATAAACGCATTCGTGTTCGGCTGTTGCCATTATTCCCCTAGTGTTGAGTAAAGTGACGTCATTGAAGCTGGAAAGTTAGAGACTATAAATATAGACTTGGGTTTCCACAAGTTGTAGCTATAAATATATGAAAGGATGAGAAAAAGAATAAAATGTACTGTAGAAGATGAGGTGCTGGTGGAGAAGAAGAAGAGAGGAAAGTAGAAGAAAACTAAACGACGCCTTTCAGGGCCACTCATATGTCTCGAAAAGATGTCTACTCTCTCTTGCCTAAAAATTTTTTAGTTGTTGTATAATTTATGTGGAATGGGTCAATCCACTGCCTCAAAAAGATTTACTCTTTCTTGCCTTAAAAATGTTTTAATTCAATTGTATAATTTATGTTTAACTCCCACAAACATTATTCTCTTACCTATATTTTTTTTTTCAGTTCTTTAATTTGGGTATAATATTATAATATCCACAGACACGAACGCGAATGATTCAAACTTTATATAGAAATGACACAGGTGGCATGACATCAAGGTACTTGCTATATACTATCCACAAACACGAACGCAAATGATTCAAACTTTATATGGAAATGACACAGGTGGCATGACGTCACGGTACTTGCTATATACAATTCACTGACATGAACGCGAATAATTCAAACTTTGTATAGCAATGACACAGGTGGCATGACGTCATGGTACTTACTGTATACTATTCACTGACACAAACGCGAATGATTCAAACTTTGTATAGAAATGACACAGGTGGCATGACGTCACGGTACTTGCTATATACTATTCACTGACACAAATGCGAATGATTCAAACTTTGTATAGAAATGACACAGGTGGCATGACGCCACGGTACATGCTATATACTATCCACAAACACGAACGCGAATGATTCAAACTTTATATAGAAATGACACAGGTGGCATGACATCACGGTACTTGCTACATTGTTGCAAGTGTCCAGTACCGTTACGTCACCCTACCTGTGCCATTCCTCTTGTCCCTATACAAAATTCATATTGTCTGTAAATGTGCCCGGGGGGGAGGGGGGAGGGGGTCTGTAATGTATATTCCCATTGTCCGTAAACAGCCCCACTATACTAATGATAAATATCTTTCTGTGGAATAAGCATATCAATCACATCATAAAATCATACCTTTGGCTACTTAATAAAATTAGAAATAATATTCTTTAGAACATCAAATCTAAATATATGTGGTGTACCATACCTTGATATTCGAAAGATATTGGCATTCCATATAGAAGTTGCTGGAATTCCAAGGAACCGTTGAGTTCAGAAGGAGGGTGGAACAGACCCTGGAGAAATTTATTCAAAGAATGTGACTTTTGAACTGTGAATGTTGAACTTTGAACTGTGGATTTTGAAATTTTGAACAAAACATCTGGTTATATGAACTAGTTACATTATTTTTAAAAGCATTTTCATATTATGGTGAATGTAATGCTACAATCTTTGTATATGATAACGTCAGTATCATTTAGCATATCATAATATCATCAGGTGAATTTTTTTATACATTTAATGGAGTGTCTAGCTCCAGCTTTGGTGTCAGTATCTTGTTTATGTATAATGATCCTGTGTAATTAAATCTCTGAAGGAACACTAATGCTATGTGTAAAGCAATGAACATTGTGTCCCCGTTGTAAGTCTTATTAGAGTGTTCGTGTTTTTTGTTTTCCCATCTGGTTGTTGTATTAATATTTGTGGTGAGGGTGTATAGAGACTCTCATACTTTATTATCATAAACATTTCATTCACACACATTGTGTCCAGTATTTTCACTTAATCCATACCTATTTGGTTTCAGTCTTGTTACAAGGTACAGTCATACAGTTTTTGTGTATATGTTCATCTCAATATGCACACACAGTGCAAGTGTTATGTAAATATGTTTTAGCAGATGGGAGTTACAGCCAAGACAGGATGGATGAACAAAATTTTTAAGCAATTTTAATATGCCATGGAAATTAGATCACGATAATCTAGGTCTCGTATGCATCACACATCTATCCTTTAGTCCAGTGTGATGGCATTAGGAGAGAAGGTATTCTGGTTACAGTATAGACACAATTTTTAACCATTATCTCAATAAACCCTGGAAAGTAGGTCACAGTTGCCCAGGTTTTGGTGCACAACACCTGCTCATCCAAAGTTCACCCATAGTGCAACAGATTCAATGGTAACAAGTGAAGCAGTATAGGAGTTATAGCATGGACAAGGAAGACAGATAGACAGACTCACACAGATGAACAAAGTAAACCCCATATACTGCCCATTTGTTGACATGAAAGTATAAAAAGGAAATAGTTTGAACTGGCCACATCTCTTGAATGATGGCTATTAATCAAGGATTGTCTCCTTTTAAAAAAATTAAGTGATTTGTATAAGGATTAATGAAACATACTTTTAAAAAAATCAAGAGATCCAAGTGGGCCTGAGATGACTCACTAAGCTCATATTCAAATAAAAGTAAGAAAATAAAAACAATTTGCAGGTAAAACTAGGTTCAGAGATTTTTCTACATGTTGCATTGAGCTGAGGGATCAGCCATTTAATGAAGGGTAGGTGCGATTTTTTTAAATTAAAATTCTGGGCCACAAATAGATTTTAAAAATATTCTTACTCTCATTTGTAAACAAGAAGAGCTTGTTATATCGGTTATATTAGTTGAAATTTTTTTATCTCGAGGTAAAAAATCTGGTTTGAAAGAATATCAAAGCCCCCCACCAAGATATAACTTTTTAAGAAATAAAGTTTGCCTCACATTGCCATTGCGGTTTTAAAAATACTGAAATATGTTTCCACATGGTTGATATAAAAGATAAATAGTAGATATGGTGGCTATAAGTACCATTTACTAAAACACATCAGCTGAAACATTTTCTGAAAGTTTGAAAACATTAAATAATGTTGTTTTGAAGAAGATATCAAAATTATGTTTCTCACTTGACTGTCATTGAGACCAAAAGATGCACATTAATTTGTAGATCATGTCATGATAGACATTTCCTTCAATTCTTTGCTTAAAATTTTACCTGTACATTTTCTCGTGATGTGAAAAGTATGTTTTTCTACCTGATTGCTATGGAGCTTGAATGGTTGCAATGGAAGCCATCAAATACAAAACTTGCCTAAAAATATTCCTGGAAAGTTTGACCAAATATGGCTGCTTTTTTAGATTTCAAAATATATTTGTGATCTGGTTGTTATGGGAATTAAGACTCTGTCACTCCATAAGTTCATGCAGATCAGATAATAAATGAATAATGTATAATATTGTTTGTGTTATGTCTCACTTTCTATGAAGTTACTAGAAGCTGAAACAATCCTCATATTCATTACCTATTCCATAAATATGTTCATGTGATGAATACTTTGGTACCACAATCTGTGTCATATTGAACTTAATAGAAAATTATTCAGAAAAGCAGCAAGACTGCATACCCTTCCCTTTTTATGCATTATTAACCCCCATACTGCTATTATGCGGCATGTACATAAAGTTGATGAAAATATTCCACAACAGAAACAGCTAAAACACCCACAAAATGCAAATCAGTATCACATGGGTTGATGGTAAAAGCACATAAAATACTCTCTCAAAGTCTATAATTTTGATCTTGAAGGTGGCACCAAAACAATGAGATGTTACACAACATTGAGGCTTCATGTAACGAGAACCGCTCGCCACATTATATGCCCATTTTATGACCTTTTCCCTACAAATGACCTTGACCTTTGACCTAGAAACCTTCTAGTGACATGATAAGGTGTGGAACTGGGTTAAACTTTAAACTATCTGGAGTGGGTAAAAAGTGACAGCCTGGATAAGGAAACCAGCCACTGACTTTTTTATCCTACTTTAGGGGCAGAGGGTATGACTATGAATAGGTGAGACTCTATTAAGTTCAAATATATAATAGGCTAAATTTTCATGAAAATATCTCCGTTGGTTCAGATGTTATATCTGCACATGGATAGAGATCACTGATTTATATTTTCCCTGGTTGTGACCATAACCTCGAGACTTGGGTCCTGGCTATGGTATGTGACACACTCTCTAGTTATGATATACAACTAGTTAAAGTTTAATTAAAACATCTTCATTGGCACAGATGGTTTCCTCATGACAATTTACAAATTACATTTTCCATTGCCTTGCTGTTAACTAAATATTGTGGCAAGGGGCCTGTCTGTAGTACATGAGACACCATCTAGTCATGATATATACCTGGGTCGAGTTTAATAAAAATCTCTCCAGCTGTTAAAAAGTTATGGGTTGGACAAGGAAATGTTAACAGAAGGATGAGCACATAATGAGTTAACACAGTACAGTATGCCCAATTTAAGACGGGTGTTATACAAACATCAATATTCATACCATAATTTAACATGACACCTAAGTTACATGTCATCAGAAATGTTCATACCTTGACCTTGACCATGAGAAATGACACAGAGCATGGTATGCAAAATACTCTCTAGTCATTATCAGTGCTGGATTATCCAATAGGCAGACTAAGCACATTCTTAGGGCACCCAAAACAATGAGAAATTACGGCTTAGTATTGTTTTTATTTTGAATTACATGGTGGGAGCACCATAATCTTTTCAGTGCATAGGGCCTCTAAAGGTCTTAATCTGGCCCTATTCATTATATGTCAGTATACATACATTCTTCCTAATATTTTAAATAACTTCAGAGCTACAGCTTGGATACAAAAATTGAGTACCTTGACCTTCATGACAGAACCATTCAAAGTAGCCTATGAAATACTGTCAGGTCATCATGGATATGAGCATTTTCAGTTTCATCTCTCTTAATATGTGTTTTTAATTCAAGACTTGGAAGAAAAATATGTATATTGGCATGTAACCATAATCTTTAGAGAAAGATTATGAAAGTCACCAAAAGCCAAGGTGTAACATTTTTAAAATTTTGATAATACTACTTTTAATGACTTTGAAGTTGCAGCCAAGAGATTACTGTGACCTTAACTTTGCAGATAGGATCATGATAGTGGTACAATACACGGTATCTAAAATAATTTTATTTTCATTACTAAAATAGTTTCTTAACTACAGCTCAACCACGAAAAATGGCCAGGACCTAAACAATTGGATCAAAATAGTGTGTTATGTGATAATACATTAGGTCATGATGCATGAATATACACAGTTTCATCTAACTATTACTATCCTTGAGAATTTGTGAGCTAGAGACCTGACACAAAAATAGATAATGTTGATCTATGACTTTAACCTTGATGAAAATTCCATGACAAATAAATGGAACATTTAGAAGTTATGATGTCAACATAAGTTGCATAACACTACCTTCAACAGTCCTAATACAAAAAGTGAGTAAGCTTCACATGTGACTTTGATCTTACTGATAGGACCATGCTGTTGGTACACATGACAGGATAGGACCATGCTGTTGGTACACATGACCAGTAAAAGATACACCCTCAAACTGTTTTTACAGGGTGAAAAATTTCATTCTATTAGCAATTTAACAGGTGACAGTTTGGACACACAAAACATGATACTGACCTGAGACCTGGCCTTAAAGATAGGTATAAGTACTAAGTGACAACATCAAGTCATGATGTATAACAATACCAAGTTTTATATTTATTACTTTATTTAAAAGTTTGTGAGTTACAGCTCCAAACAAAGATAGTATTGTCAACCTTTCACCGTGAAAAGAAACCATGAAGGTGTTATGTATGACAGGTTTGGCACCCATGTCTTACATATATGTAAAAGTACATAAATTTTCAAGCCACTAATTCTATCAGTTTCAGAGTTACAAACAGCACACTAAAAGTAAATGCAACAATGATATGTGACCTTGACTTCCAGAAAGGGCAGCACCAAACCCACTAGTTCCTGGTGTACTTTTACAAAATATCATCCTGCCAATAGGCTGATTTCAGTAAACACTTCCTAGGAGAATAATATTGGAGGATTGTGTACAAAATTACGCAAGTATCTATGCACAATGATTCCACAGTTTCTTTAAGAAGCATGTATAGTTTTCATACCGAATGGTTGCTTGCGTAAACATCAAAATCAATGTTATCCAAAGTGAGATACAGAACAAACAACAGGATTAGGTTAATGATATGGCATTGCATATCACCAAAAATCCAATATATGCCACTAAATGTATGGCCTGATCTTGGAGCAAATGTTTCAATACTGTAAATGTGTTTTTTTGTTTTTTTCATATCTAGTTAGTGTATATATGGTTACATGGTGTGAATCGTAATAGTTTTCAAGTTATGAGCCAAGGGCAAGTCCGCTACTAAAGGGGAAATGACCCAGGATACATGTTGGAGGTACAAGTGCATATATCCCCTTGTGTCCATTAAATGTATATATAGTTGTAGGATAGGGACCATAACAGTTTCCAAGTTACGAGTCGGGGTAAATTCTCAACCCCAAGGAAATAACCCAGGGTCTGTGCTGGATATATGTCTAATTTTATTTCCTCTTGCCCTTCAAACATATATATAGTTATAGGTTGGGAATCTCAACAGTTTCCAAGTTATGACCCATGAGCAAGTCCCCTTTCCTAGGGTCTGTACTGCAAATAAATCTGATTTCATCTCATGTCCTTCAAGCAATATATGGTTTGAATGTGGGATCTCACCTGTCTCCAAGATATGGCACCCAGGGCCAAGTCCACAACATAAGGGACATGACCCATGGTCTGTATTGAATATATATGGTTATTGAGTGGGTACCTCAACAGTTTCCAAGTTGAGACGCAAGGGCAATGGCGTGGTGGTTGGTGGGGCCATGGCCCCAGCAGTGCTTGTGTTGCTGCAGGGCAAAAAAATCTAAATTGTCAAAATGTGCACGCGCTTGTAGTGGCACCCAAATTGCACGTGGCCCTATCTGCTTTACACCTGCCACTGGCAAGGTCAGAAGTGTAACCCAAATAGGCTATATATATATATATATATATATATATATATATATATATATATATATATATATATTATTGCCCTGGCCTTGACAATGACATAAACCAACTTTCAGATCTCCACCTACAGTATTTAAGATATTAAGATTTTAAAAAACCTAACTAATAACTGCACACTTAACTTTATTGACAGGACTTATTTTAATTTTCAATACTAATTATGCTTCTATAACAACTTTACACAACAGAAACTCTAGATAACACATTATGTTCCATCTACTCTATTAACCTGATATTCCAATTGTCATGATTGTAGAAGGAATAGTGAAATGGACAAGAAAAACTGCAAATAGCAATGAATGCACATTGCAGGTTATTATTGATATTATTATTGTTTATGGAAGTTTTATAATTAGAAAAATACAGCTTTTAAAGTTTAGGGGTTTTGTGTAAAACTGTCAATGGATGGAGCTACCAACTGCACAAAATATTGCTTAAATTACACAGATTTGACAAATATGATGCAGGATATGCTCTATTTTTGCATAATACTGCTGCAGAAATCAAACCAACATAAATATGTCCGCATCAAAAGTTTCAGGTCTTTCTCCCCTTTGCCAATCATCACATGGATTTTTATTTATTTCTTATATTCCATTGATAATAACCCTCTAGGTGAATACTGAACAAACACCATGTTGATGATATTTTTAGCTACCCTACACCGATGTGTGACTGTCAGTCAATTGCCATATTGAAGAAATCTATATTTTAAAACTGTATTTCTCAGGGATAATCACCTCACATTACTAAGCCTGTGCATAATGCACATGCATATCAGGTTCTGTCTTTTTTATTATTCTGACGATTTAAAGTGAACCGCATATGTCAATAGATGTGAGTATACATTGTTGACAGTTGCGTGTTTGACTACCCTAGGAAATAAGATACTGTATTACTTTGACACAGTTAGTATCAATCATCTGCACTGACTCCTAAAAATCTGAATGTGACTCCTGGATTTTTACAACTTTGGGGTCAACTGACTCCTAATATGGAATTGCTAATGAGAGTTCAGTACTATTAGCCTTCTTTCTTTCCTTATAAATTCTACTTGACAGATTACAATAATTATTTGTGAAATTATAAATATCAATATGTTCATGTGACTCCCTAGAAAAGGTCCTTCTTGTACAAAAGGCCTCTAATGGTAAGAAGTGCCCATATCTTAATCCCTGTGGCAAGAAATTTCTGGCTGGAACACTGTGGAAGTTAATAACTCGACATGCATCTTTTGTGTTGAAATCATACAGGGAACAAGGAGTTAACATTGTTCTACAAACTTGATTTGAGTAAAGGGGACTGCATTAGTTACAACCCAGCAAATACTTTTTTGTTACTTAGGTACATCTTTTTTGTTGAGAAGGCATGAGAGCTAGTAAAAAACAAAAATATGTATGCCTTAAATTCTTCATACAAACTTGTCTCTACTGTAGCTTTATTGGAGAACGTAAAGATGTTGCTAAATATGTAGAAGAAAAAGTCAGGAATTCCTTACTTATAATGATGGACAGGCAGTCTAGGGTGGTAAAGGAGCATAGCGGATTGCTGAACACGGCTTGCGACGATATTAGATTGACTTTAGTAAATCATCACAATACGCAAAGTATAAGGATCACGTGTGGAACTATTTTGTTGGACTCCTAACATACATTTGTCTGCCAAGCAGCGTAGGGTAAAATACAAAACTGTAGAGTAAATTACCATCTAACAGAAGCTTTACAGCTTTACTTGGCAGTTATAGTGCTAAGTGGAACTGGCCACCATTACTATTTTTGCTGATTCCTGTGCCCCATTTGTGGGTATACTCCAAATCCCCATTACTTAAAATATTTACCTGCTACTTCAATTGTATTGCACGCCCCGTGTTCTAAACTGGAGTTATTCTTTTCAATAAACACTGAAAAATGCAAGTATTAGCTCATTTGGTGCATACTGAAGTATGAAATGAATGCAACATTTTAAAGTTATTTAATATATTCATAATTGTTCTGATGTAAGAAGCAAGTATAGTCCAACGCTGTATTATCGCGGGCTCTATATTATAGCGGCAAACGGGATTTTCCGAATAATTTTGGACACACGCCGTCTAGCGGTTGTTTACAGATGTAAAGCTGTAGCAGTAAAGATTCAAATATCTTACAGCACAATTTCCTCTAAAATGTCAACATTTTTTTTTTATAACTGTACAATGAAAAAGAATGAAGATCACGTTTTTGTAAAGTTCATGTAATTACGTTGATCATCATATAAAAAAAATCCAGTCGAACATGTTATACCTGCATTGGCTTTGGTTACGAAATATATTCAGTGTATCCTCTGATGTTTGATGATTATAGGTCATATACTGATGGTGACATATATGTTCTTACAAGGTCAAGGTTGCAATTTCATTGCATGGTAGCCAATATGGACCAACATTCACAAAATGTTGTTGCTGATCATATTTCTCGTACGTACATAAGAATATAATAACAGTTAATCTTTCTTTAAATCTGTAATATTTTAATAATAATAATAATAATAATAATAATAATAATAATAATAAAATTAATATTAATAATAGTTGTTATATAGCTACATTTCTTTACCCATTTTGCCTTTAAAATTCATATAAAGTTAAATAATTGTTGCATTTAATTTGTAATGTTGTTATTCATGGATTCCGCATGGATTTACACTTGACTTACATTTGTTGGATTTTATCATTGGATCCTTTCCTTTATTGTGGAAATACTAAACCAGTACAAGCGTGGACATTTCTTCTCATTGGAAAGTCGTACTTTTATTTTTATTATAATACTTGTGTGCTACCATACGTAAGTTGAGCAAATACCGCGATAATATAGAGTTGTTCCCCCATGGTGCGTTAATCTGGATCAGCCATCGTATGCTGTTTTATTTACATTTGAGCACTTCGTTTGACAAAGATTTTTTTATAGGAATAGAAACAGGGAAAGTCATTGAAACTTGACAAATTAAAAGTAAGCAACAGTATCAAAACAGTTTTAATATGTACCAGTAAGAACATTATGTACCGCGATAATACAGCATCCCAGGCTACTATTCACAATAAATGATGAAACAATAAGCTGTCCCCCTAAAAGTGAAAAGAACCCATTAAATTTGACCAAAAGTGTCCTTACGGAATAACTATTTAATTGGGGGAGAAGGCAGCTGATTTGTTTTGTTTTTTAACATTTGGCTCTGAAATAGCGTGATATAAATATCTTTACTCTTATTTGTTGCACACAAAAATATTACTGCCATTATTTTACTTGAAAAAAAAATAATGATCTTCAATAAATGAAAAAAATATCCAGGCTTAAAAGAAAATCCCGAAAATGAAATGGTCGCTCCCTATAAAGGATCCTTTTCTTAGAAAGCTGGGAACAAGCAAAACTAATAGTATCAGTGATACAGAATGAAAATACCAGTAACTCAGAAAATAGTTAAGACCTTCCTGCTATCTCTATATACATGCAGAGCAGCAGGCAGGTCGAACAGACATTTGTCTGAATCGTCATTTGTCTAAAATATAAGGTTCCTACAGGGGCTGAAAAATAAAGTCAATAACGCTAAACCGAACCTCCTAACTTTTATTATAACCAAAACGGATAATGTTAGCTCATTTTTGTTATTTTATTTTTGACTTTTTGTTTTTTATGTTATAATGCGTTTAGTTTACTCGCCGGGTCACTCAATTTTTGTCGGCCGCCCTGCCTGCTGCTGTAAATTAAACAGCCAGTATAAATATTATTAATAATGGTCGTTATTGGCGAACCTCACTCTGCTAGATTAGCAAGACAGCGATTAGAGGCAATTAGAAAATATTTACCTACCCGTGATGCTGTCAAGCAACAATTACAACAACGACAAGAATCTCATGTTGAATTTGAAGAGGATACAAAACAATTATTTAAACCTATTACAGAGACAACTAAACCTCTTCTTCCTGTTTTAGAGAAAACCGCTGAAGCAACTGGAAAAATAGCAGAAAGAACAAAACAGACAAAAAGAATGTTATGTGGACTTCCAGCTGAAATTGCTGCTGCTCAACCAATACAACAAATACCTGTAGTCGCTGAAGCACCAGCCCCTAAACAAAAGATTCTTGCAATAAGTAATGCTGAACTGATAAATAGATTTAAAGAAGTTACTATTAAAACAATTAAGAATGACATTAAAAACCTAGAACAATTAGCTTTATTTGCTTTGGATGGTTTTAGTCGAAGAGGTATACTTATGAAACCCGAATACACTAAATATATTAAAGACCGTGAACAATGGCAAAAAGTATTATATCGCATATATATGAATGTTGAACAAGCTAGACATAATGATGTGCTATATCTAGGTTATCTTCATGAAATTGACGATTTAATCAAATCAAGAAGAGAACAAAGAAAACAAAATGAAGAACAAAAAATACAAGAGAAAGAAGAAAGAAGAAAAGCAAAAGAGGAAGAAAAAGCAAAACGAAAACAAAAAAGACAAAAAAGAAAACAGCCAGATTCTCAAACAACATTGGAATCACAACCATCATTATCATTACCACCACCATTAAGATCATCATCACCACTACGTGTAGCACAAACTCCACCATCATCATCACCACTACGTGTAGCACAAACTCCACCATCATCATCACCACTACGTGTAGCACAAACTCCACCATCATCATCACCACCACATACACAAGAGGATATGGACGATTTAGAATTTCTGAAAAAATTCGGACTCTTAGAAGATGATCCTCCTGGCGCAACTGGAAGTGGATTTACTGATCAGGGAAGTGGTCTTATTACCTGTCCTAATAACGTCCTTGGTGACGTTGAACGTCTGGAGATTCTCATCGGAGGAAAACGAGCTGGTAATAATTCTCCAGAAATAATTAATGAAGCAGCCGATATTTGCAGACGATTATTTACAGGCGGTATCATGGACGTTGATGTTTATCAGTCTCTTATTAACGAAATTGCCGATGACTACTACAGTGACTGAGTACGTAATTAAATACAATTACTATAATAAAATGATTGTACATGGTACTCAACGTGGACCAACCATGGTCAGGGTAATAAACTCACGATTACCAGTATACAAAACAACCTACGGAGATGGACTAGGTGATGTTGTTCAGGGTCTATTTAAAAGGATAGCCCCAAAAGCAATACCGATCGCAAAGCAACTGGGAATGAAAGCTATTGATGTTGTTCGTGAAAAAGGTATTTGTGCTATGGGTAATCTCGCTGGTAAAGCATTTTCAGCGATCAAAGATAGACTAGCACGATTAATACGACGAAAACCTCAACCACCAGTAAAATTACCTAGTACTGAAGTAATGCCTGCAAATGTCAGTAAAATAATAAATCAAGTTGCTAATCAAAAACTAGCAGAGTTGGCTGATGTACCAATGTCAGAAAAAGAAAAAAATATAACCGCTAGTCTGATAGCAGGAAGTGGTCTTCGTTTTAGACGATAGTAAATATAATAAATATGTTCAAACGTATATCTGATCCCGCATTCGACATGGACGCACCAGTACTCAAAGATGAGTCTGTGCGTGATTATCAATATTATTCTTATGACGCTCGAATTCCAGATCAGCGTGGACGAATTGAACTACAAGTTCAGGATACAAGTAGGTATTTTCTACCCGCTGAGGCTTTTATTGAAGTAGAAGGTACAATTTTTAAAGCAGATAATACTGAATACGATAATAATGTTGCTTTTGGTTTTGTTAATAATGGTATTATGGCGTTATTTGACAGCGCCACTTATATGATTGATGGTAAAAATATTGAATCAATTCAGAATGACGTTGATGTTGCTACAACAATATTGGGTCTAGCACGATACAGCGATGATTATTCAAGATCAGCTGGTCCATCAATGATGTTTGTAAAGGACACTTCTGATCACCCGGATCATAAAAATGTAACTACAGGTAATGTAAGAAATGTTGCAGGAACCGCAGAAACTCCCGCAGTTAATATCAATGAACGCAAATTTTAACTTAGGATTTGCATCACGTAAAACAATGTTGAAAGATAGAATGTTTTCATGTGAAATTCCACTTTCACACATATTTGGATTTTGCAGAAATGTCAGAAAAGTTATTTTTGGAGCCAAACATACGGTTGTACTTGTACGAAAAGCCACGGACGATGATGCAATATGGCACGTTAGAGGAGCTGATGATCCTGCAACAGTGGCACTTCATGGCAAAGTAGTATTAACCAAACTTTCATTGTGGATGCCAGTGATGACTCCAACAATACCTGAAGAAGATCGGTTACTTGCTTTTATGAGTCAAGGCGGTGAATCAATGTTGTCATGGTTAACAATGACCACAGATGCTGTTCAGAGTGCAATTAATGGTTTATTTACATGGCAAATAGCCTCTCAACAGGGAATAGCCGCACCACGACATATATGCATTGCGCTTCAGGATAATACACGTGTAGGTAATGAAACAAAAAGTTTAATGATATTTGACAAACTTGGTGTTTCTGAAGTGTCTCTGAGGATAAATGGACATCAAGAACCATCCGAGGATATATTACTGAATTTCGATCAAAATCATGTAGCACGTGCATATCATCGATTGATGACGTTCATGGGTCGTGATCAAAATATTGATACTGGTTTACAAATATCACAATTGGATTTTACAACCCTATATCCGATTTATTACTTTTCGCTCGAACATTTAGATTTAACCAGACAGTCAGTAGTCGATATACATTTTCGAGCTCGTGTTAACAGAAATATTGTAGATATTCCTAATTACAGAGCAATTGCTGTCATACTCAGCGATAAATCAATGGTACTTGAAAGTGTTGGTGGACGAATGCGAGTAGTTGATGCTCCAGTAGAAAATATGTAATTAGATCGTTTATGATAATTATAATGTCGTATAATCACGTTAGTGTTAGTCTGACTCCTGGTCAGATTAAAAGGATACAATCAGCATCAAAAAATAACTGTGGATTAAAAATATCGCTAAAGAAAGATCAGATGAACGGTTCAAATAAATTATCTCTTACAGAACGTCAGATCAGGCATTTCAATGAAGCCAAAAAATCAAATAAAGGTATAAAACTTAATCTTTCTACGGGTGCCATTAAAGATATCATTAAGACGGGTGGTATATTTCCACTTCTTGCTGCTATACCAGCATTAATAGCCGCTGCAGCCCCAGCTGTTGCAAAAGCAGCTGCATTAGGCGCCGTTGGAACCGCTGCTGGAATGGCATTAAAGAAAGCAACTGGACAGGGAATCATACACGCAGAAAGCTCCAAAAAAAAATCACGACAAAAACAACACGGAAGACGTCTAAGAGCACCAAACGTACCACAGCCGGGCCGTCTAAGATTATCAGGCCCAGCATACGGTCGGGATCTAAGATTACCAGGGACTCCACATTCATGGTACGGAAAAGGCCTAAGATTACCAGGGACAGTTTACTGATATCTCCTATGTCCAATTTTGATTTACTAGATGCTGCAAAAAAAATTTAAAATTAAAAATTTTAGAGGAGTTTTTATGCGTGATCAATTGCCAAAACAACCAAACAATATTGAAACCGGTATTATTAATCTCGATACAAACTCTGGTCCAGGCACACATTGGGTTGGATATGCAATTGATCCACGTGGAATTATTTATTTTGATTCATATGGACTAGCACCACCAAAAGAATTCTTAAAGTATATTGGCGGCGATCAAAGTACTCCAATCTGGTATTCAACGCTACCAACACAAACATTAACTGATCCACCAATATGTGGTCGAAAGTACTTAATGTACTTGATGCTGTATCAAAATCAACAAAACCACCTCACAAAGTAGTGCTTGAATATACTACGTTGTCACATTTAAACAGACATTAGTAAATATAATGGTAGATATTTACGGAAGATCTTCTCGTGGTAAAGCTCAGCAGCAAGCTGATTTATCTAAATACGCAACTCTCGATCAGCTCAGAAATGAGATTGATGATTTATTAAACATAACCAGTGTTGATCAAAATGAAGCAGTTGTTTTTCAGGATAAGGAAGGACGATTAAAAACTAGTAATATACAACTACCAGATGTACTTATACGAGTTCCTAATGCTGTTGTTAATAATATAGTTACTTTTACTGATCAGGGTAAAATACAAGATTTCGGTACGTCAGTCAGCGATTATATTAAGAAAGCTGGTGATTCATTCAGGGATAGCATTATTATGAATCAAAATAAAATTATAGACCTTGGAAACCCAGTCGCAGATACAGACGCCGCAACAAAGAAATATGTCGACGATCAAGAATCTAAGTACGTATTGGCCAACGGCGGTATAATGCGTGCATTTCTTAATATGAATAATAATGGCATTAACAATCTTAGAACACCGGAATTAGATTTTGATGCTGTGACGAAGAAATATGTAGACGATAGCAACATTTCTCTAAAAAAAATTACTGACGAAATGACTACACTAAATAATACTTTTTCTAGACATGTAGAAACGTTCTTAAATTTTCGTAGAAATGTAAACAAAACCATTAAAGATTTTTTTGGGGAACAACCAACCGCTGACATAAAACTCTCTGACGTTAACATGAAACTCAATGATATTGTCAGTGGAATACCTAATATTGTTTAAAAAACTAATCTGATTAAAATTCCACACGGACAAATTAAAAATATCGTATATACAGTAGCATCAGGATTAACAACATGGTCACAGCAAAATAACACTATTAAATATACCGCGGAGGTTACTGGTGTTTATAGACTGTCTATATTCAGCTCTGCAAAGTTTAAAATTTATACTACAACATTTCCGTGGCGTCATTCAACACATGCTTTTTCTGGAATTGTATCTATAGTGTTAAATAAAGATGCTGAAGAAATATTTTTACTGGAAGCAGATGATCAAACAATAACCGCAACGTCTTACTGGTGGTGTTTGGAATTTGCAGCTGAAACACCACAATTAGTCACTTAATATAACAATAATGGATCAACCTCAGTCTCGCATCGACGTTCAACGTTACAGATGCAATCAGGTATGTGAACGTCTGACTAAACTAAATAATTTTATTGATTATTATAACACGAAAATAAAAAATACAAAAGGCGTATAGTTGTTATTGATGTAGTTGTTTACTCGGTTTCTGCTGTTATTGCTGGAACAGGATTATTATTATCAACATTGACGATGACAGCACCTACTGTTATAACCATCATTGTTTCAGCATCAACGACTATTGCTGGAGTTCTCGGTATTATAGCCAAAAGATAGATACCTGTACAAATGCTAAATTGCACGATTATATGATTAAATTACATACAGTGGCAGAGGCATGCTCTAAACTATCTTTGTACATTTCTTCGTGTGTTAGTGATGGTGAAATATCCGATACTGAATTCGCGATGATGATGAAAACCTATGATGATGCATTTAAGGTGATCGCTAATGATTTTAACGAATTAAACAACAACGATAATAATAATGACAGACAGGGAGTTACTTCAGCAGATCGTCACTAATACGACTCCGTCCAAAAATACTATGATATCGTTAAGTTCGACCAATCCGGAATTTAGTGTCAATTTTCCAACATCAATTCCTGCAAAAGAAATAGCATTAGCACAATTGCGAGTTTATTATAGCTGGCCCAATATTAGATCAAAACCATTTGGTGGACTACAGCCAAATAATTCATTAGTATTTGCTAATAAGAATAAGCCTGATGGAACTCCTGATTGGCAAGTAGTTGCTATTTCAACGGGCAGTTAACAAATAGAACAGATTAATGATGAGTTCCAACGCAGAATTAAATCTACTACAGGAAAAGAATCCAAAATAGCAATTACTGTTCACGAACCAACATTATCAGCGGTTATTGAAATAAATTCCCCTGATTATTCTGTAGATATTTATCAAAGTTCGATTAGATCAGTATTAGGATGGCCTGAAGACCCACCGGTTTATCAAGGACCACCAGAACCACATCGATCTGATTTCGTCGTACATGTTGAAAAATTTATAAAACTTCCAGAATATCGAAAAACTTATCCGTTTATAGAGAGTCAAGATGCTTATCGTGGTTATGCACAGTATACTCATTTTATAGATTTTGTTCGGGGTAAAGGTATAACAAGAATAGCAACAATTAATGTTGAAGAAATTAACTCAAAATCAAAACCAATTAAATCTGAACATGGACGTGTACTTAATGATCTAAGAAATTTATTTTCCAGCATCAGCGCTTCCTACAACGATGACTTAAAAAATCAAATAATTGAAACAATACAACATTTGGATCAGGTTGCATCAGACTTAGAATATGTAAATAAGGCTATCGTTGACAGAGAAAAAACATTAAACGTACCGGCAGATAGATTTCTTAATACTTACATAGTTAATGAAGATGATCCTATTCAGCGTGTAAGCTATCAACGTTTATTTAAAACAGTGTTTCTTAAATATTATGGAATCACAGAAGAACAGCTACCAACATTTGTAATTCCTGGATTTAACTCTGAGGAGCTAAAGAAATCGGTTAATGATCTTATTGATGAACATTTTAAAAGAATATGTGATTCATGGAAAAAATTAATACCTACACCAACTATTCTTAAATATAATAATGATCCACATGGTGGAGGTCGCCATATCTCACCTGGTATTGTTAATATAACATCTACGATCGCGGTCAATCTAGTATGTGAAGTAATTGATGACAGCTATCAAGTAGATCTTTCAAAGTCTAACCAGGCCCAACAGGGGTATATACTATATGCATTTAGCCCTCAAATACCCCCCGGGTGGTTAATTATATCTGAGCCAATTAATCCAATTTATCTACGTGTACATAATCCATTATTGTCAAGAATAAATTTCAAACTTACTGACCAGGCAGGATACATTTAGGATCAACGAGAAGAGTCACTTAATATTAATTTGTATATACGCTCGTAGAACGTCCGAGTAAATAATCAGGGGGAAAAAAATAATCTGATGGGTAGTTTACTACTCAAAATTAATAATAATCAATTCCTATGATTAAAACAATTGTATATATAATAAAGCGAGATAACTCTGCTATCTCTCTCTCTCTCTGCGGAGTAAATTGAACGATTATTTTCCTTACTACTACGTTCGATTTACAGACAACAAATACATCTTGTTTTTCGTTAATTATTTAGTGATTAATTTGTTTTCTTAAGTGATTAGCTGTTAGTGAATCAGTAATTTGTAATAGAAAAGGATATTGATGTATCTTTTGACTCTGATAACCTTAAATTCACGTCCTTAAATTCACTTCGGTTTATACGAGTGCGTGGAGTTATTTTTATCTCTAACACATGTATTTTGACCTTAACGAACGATAACTCATACGTGTGATTATTTTATGAATTATATTTAAAAAATTGAAATAAATTCACGCTACAGTTCTACATTCTATTAGTAATACAAGTTCTGTGAGACAGCGCAAATATTTTATATATACTTAAATTTAACTGTAATATTGATAAGAGAGCGATGGCCGAAGTGGTAAGGCGTTTAGACGTAGATCGAAGTTGTGCAGACTCTCGCGTGTTCGAGTCTCCAAAAATGCTAAAGATATTTTATCTTGCATTTGGCGACTGATGCTATTTATAATTGGGGGAACCCGGAGAATTTCCTCGAAATCCACAACAGACAAAATACACTCTCCTATCATACACCCTTGTGGTGGGTGTACCTTTTGCACTCCCCGGAGTTTTGTATGGGGGGAGAGTGTACAAAATCTGTTGGACGTAGACAAGATTCCCTCGTCATCACCATTTTATATATATTCATATTCATACAATCATATATTCATTAGGATAAGTTTATGTTTGTGCCGTCTGCAAAAAATGGAATCACAATTATGTGTTTGTGCCGTATACAAAAAATGGAATCACAATTATGTGTTTGTGCCGTTCTCAAAACAGTCCCCTGACCTTCTGAGCCTGCTAGAATGTTGTTTGGCAATCTAGGGGTTCACATGGGGTTATGGGGACTACATTTTTTATAATAATTATTCAGAGACTGATATTATTTTTTATTTTAAAGAAATATTTATATATAATGAACCAAGAAAATATTAATGATATTATTTCTGATATTAAAAAATTAAAACATAACGGAATAAATCTCTCTGATAATCTTGATCCTGAGAAAATATTATGTGATTATGAAATATTAAAACAACGAAAAATCGACAATAAATACACACTGCCTTCCAATTATAAATTCGTAAAATTAATCTATCAGTCTATGTTAGAATCCTTGGCAATGGTAAATGGAAAACAGGTAAAGCTATTTGCGCCTCTTGCACGTTCGATCGAAAATATCAGATCCGAACTATCTCGTGAATACGAGAAAAAGAAGATTGTGGATAATCGTGTAATGCAGTTAAGAAAGATTATGTTATTTGATTCTGTCAAAAATGAGAGTGACACAGAGAGCAGCGACGGTGAAGGTACCCATGGCAAAATATAGAGTCGAACTATATACAGTATAAAAAAAATATTTATTTGTTTTGTTTTTAGTTAGGAAGACAGAGTTAGATATATTCAAATATTATCGACTGATCATATTTTATTGAATATGCAGATTTGTATACTTTATTTGCGACAAATTGTACTGAAGCAGGATGTATGCTAAAATGTTTTGCAGCCCCATATATTGATGGAAAAGTAATTTCTTGGTCTGTTTCTGTATTTACAGATTTAATAGCTCTCTTTTTAAATACTTTACATTTTCCAGTATTTCCACGTGCAGAATTCTGACTCGGTGTAATAGCTTGCAGGTTAGATAACCGATTATTTTTGCGATCTCCATCAATGTGATCAACTACAAGTCCATCTTTGATGACCCCATAAAAAAATTCGAATATGAATCTATGTGAGAAATAATTTTTATTTCCACTAGTATTGAATCTAAAATAACCAAATTTATCAAGACTACCGACTGGGTTTTTCAATCTGCAGTGTCGGATCACACCAGCACGAGACGCCTCATAATTTTTTTTATTATGGGATGCGCCACAAATTCGTGTTTATTACGAAATGCTTCTTTTCTTAATTCTCTTATAAAGTATTTGTCGATATCATCATCATGAGTCTGATTTGTTTGATTCATTATATATAAATTACATTTGTTTAAATCATTATTTGTCTGATTCATGTTATATAATAATATTATTGGTTTAAATCATTGTTTTGAAATCTGACCAGATAATCTTCTACGGTTTGTATAGGAGATTTACCTGACAATGTATTATTTTTTTTGTCATAATATCGTTTTAGTTCTCTGTATTTTTTTCCGCCACATTTTAAACACAATTGAGTTTTTCCTCTGACTCCAACACCACATTGAATACACGGTATTGGTCCTGTACTTCCATTTTTGATACTTTGCACATGATGTCCGCAGTATTTGTTCACGCACGATTTATTACAAGGAGAAGTATGTCCAATTTTGAGCCAAACACATTTGTTCTTTGTTTCAAGCATTATATATACTAAAATTTTAATTTAAATATTTGTCTTAATTATATGAAGGAATTATCGGCAATTGAGTCTAAAAGAGCCAGATTTGATCTTGACAGACTATCAGAATATAAATTGAGTACTTTGATGCAAGATCTGGCATTAACGGATGAGGATGTAACCGAACGTATTCGTGAAGCCAAGAAGGAATTTCGTAATAGTGGTGCTGCTCATGTATGGTCAACATTCAGAGTTGGAAATATTGTAGATACTATAATGAATGACAAACGAGGAAAAGTAATTATTAATCACCTTGATGATCAAAAATATTTTATTTTAATAAAATTTATTGTAAGTACAGATGACGATATTTGGATTATTCGTGATAAGCGTTTTAATAAAATTTATTGTAAATACAGAAGAAGATACTTGGATTATTCGTGACAAGCGCGATCCAGTATGCATACAGTCAGGAAATAATATTGTTCTTTTGAGTAATAAATCTAAACCCGGAATACTAACCGGTGTTGACAAATTATATTATGAACGTGCATATCCAGTTACTGCGGTTGTATATGCAATATATCCGCTGAATAATAAACCTGACGTCCGGGATCTTAAGCCGATGAAACTGTCAGAGTCAAGAATAAACTGTGTCGCTGAACGAGTTACAGAACATTTCATAAATGCGATACATGGTAACGGTTTAACAGATTTAAGGCGTAAAAAAATAAATACGTGGGCAGAATCAGTTAAAGATACTGGAGCATCTATTAAAGATGTTGCTGATCTAGAAAAGAAATTAAGATTTCCAATAACAGTAAAGACGCTGACAGGAGAGATTTTATATAAACCAAAATATGAATCAAGAGGAGCTCCTATAGATATTATTGATCATAATTCGCATGCATGGACCTCAGCAGTGACAATATTTCCACGAGATAGAACGGTTAAATTTTATGATGGTCGTATATTTGATTTTATCAAAAATATCAGTAAAAGTGACCCTGTATCCGTTTGGTTATTTCAAAGTTCAGAATATGATTATTACGATCAGTTTGTACGGCCTAATGGTGATATTTACCGTACAGAATCTCTTAATGTAGAAATGGAAAATCTTGCGCTGAAATACACTTCAGACGATGTCAAAGTTAGACAATTATTAAATAATTGTTTTACAGTTCCATCTGTAGCGGCTCATTTCGCTCAGGAGAAAAATTTATGGAAACCAACACGATCCATAAATGCTGCGTAGAATATGGACACGGAGGATTATGGAATACTAAATATAAGTATAATGACGTTATATCCGTTGATATGGTAGCGTGTTATCCTGGAAGTTTTCTTGGATACAGAGAATGTTCTGAATACTTTAAGAGATTCGGACATCCATCACACGAGATGACCAGGGTTGCGATAAACGGACATTTGCCAGAATTTGACTTAACCGGATTTGCCCATGTAGAATCATTTGAGTTTGCAGAAAATCTCCATCCGATTACTTATGCTTGGTTTGGAAGACATTTTTCAGAAAAATGTTGGGTTCCAATAGTACTATTGCGATATATGCTTGATGCTGGAATTTTAATATCTTTACAGGTGAGTGAGGCAATTATATCGTATCGGTCACAGAAGCAAGTTTGGTTACCAGAACCAAACAGATTTAATATTGATGATGCCAGGAAAGAATTTCCTAATCTTAATGAAGATGACATTATTAAAATTACTAATAATATACGTAAATGCAGGGGCGAGCACGATGAAAAACTTGCAAAAGATCTTGGTAGAAAGATAATTGGTAAATTTACTCAAGGAGGAGCATATGATCATAAAAGACACTGTACAAGATTGATTATGGACGATGCTGAACTCGATTTTATAACTGCTGATACAACGGAAAAAAACACATTTATAAATAGGAGTAATGCTTATTTGTCAGACGGAACCAAACTAGGTACAATTGTGAGTTATCTTGATGGTGACTCACCGCAATTTACTCATTTAAGATCATCTATGTTGGCATATGTTTCTATAAATCTACTGTCTATGATAAACAGATTTCCTCGTGATGTTGTCAGAGTCGCCACGGATTCGTTTTATATAAATAAAAAATATACAGATTTGTTAAAACCGCTACTTGGTAATGGTGAATGGGGATCATGGAGAATAAACCAAGAAAATGTACTTAGTTATTCTGAATCCGCCGACGTTGAAATTAAGGAAATATATTACAAAAATAATAATCAAGTATCAACGTCATCAGCACCATCTGTATATGATCCTGTGGCTAGACATAAAACTGTTTATCTTAACGGATGCGGTGGTTCAGGCAAAACAACACGTGTGATTAAATTATTCATGAATAATAATTCAGATATAATTGTTTTGACACCGACACATAAACTCGCCAGAGAAATAAAAGAACGAGGAGTAAAATCATGTACATATCATAGTTTCTTTAGATGGTGTGCAGGCACATGGACTCCTGAACGAATGGTTGAGAAATATATACCTAAATATATTATATGGGACGAGATATGCACGGTGTCTTTAGAAATATTAAAAACATTTCTTGAATGGTTATTGACTAAAAATACTGCTGTAATAATGTGTGGTGATCATGGTCAACCACCACCTTTTATTGGTCAGTCTCCACATGAATGGCTGAAGAATAACGTAGATTATTATGAAGAAATAAATGATGACCATAGAGCTATTGACGAACCGCTGAAGGAGTTTAAAAGATTAATCAGACCACAACCAGACAGAGTACAATGTGAAATAATGCGAGGAGTAATTCCAGAGACTTCTATTAATGATTTTCAAAATTTATGGAATCCCGCTGATTTAATAGTTGCAAGTAGAAAGATAGTTCGTGATGAACTACAGGATAAATTATTTTTGTTACATAAAGAAAAGTTTTCAGATCTACCTGTACCTTTGTGTTATCGCCCAGCAGATACCCGATGACAGAATATTGATGTTGAAATTCCTGGTGGTGGAATACAGAATCTTGTCTTGAACGATATTATTTTAGTCGATATTAATAATGTTGAGAATGCGCTGAGTATGAATAAATCACCGTGGACGTTAGGATATGCTATAACTATTCACTCGTCACAGGGGTTAACTATTTCTGATACAAATATCTGGATTATAGATGATCGGATCGAATGATCAAATTTAGTCTATCTCGCAGTTTCTAGAGTCAGAAGAATATATCAACTACATAGGGTTATTATGAATTTTACAGAAAATAATAATCAAACTGTTAGCAATGACGTAATAAGAAAAAACTATCTGGTTATAAGCAATGTGACAAAAAAAAATAAGGGTGACTTTGATATTGATACTGAATTTATTTTAACACTAAAACAACGACAAAATAATCATTGTGCAAGCTGTAACGCAGTAATGTTATGGCAATATTCGAATAATAATCCAAGACAATTTACCGTAGACAGAATTAATATTGATCTTGGTCATACACGTGATAATGTGATGCTGACCTGTCATGAATGTAATCGACGTAGAGGTTCTGGTTATGTAATTGTATGTGGTGGTAATTGTGTGTCTTTAGGAATTACTTGTAATTGTTCACGTACAAATCCACGTTGAGGGGCAGTAGAATCCAGTCTGTAGATTGGAGGTCTACCAGTAGATCTAACCACACTAGAAATTGTATGTGTAGTCACGCTTCAGATAGGATCGGTTGCTCTTTTTTTACCACCTTCAAGTTCGCCAGGTTCATATAAATATCTTACAGTTACATTACCTAATACTGGTTGAGGTTGATGTATGTCATTGCTACGGGGTATATATATTTTTGTAATCGCATTAGAAGGTTTCATGGAAGTTGAACGAGTAATTTCATTATTTAACGCAGCTATCACACCTGGTAATCTTGCAACCCATTCACGAGATCTCTCACCGGACTTAAAGTCAGTAGATATTTCCTTTGCATATTGGTATCCAAATAACCGCTCAACAAGTGTTCGATTAAATCGTTCAACGATTGCCTGATCACGATGAATTTCAGTATGTCCTCGT
>JAECUM010042802.1:0-32221 GCA_016617855.1 Megalonaias nervosa
TTTTCATTAAAATGAAACTCGGCAAGCCTCGTTTCCTTTTAATCAAAAATTTATACATCTCGTGGTATATCACTGATACAGCGTTCATACTATCTATATATATTATATATATATATATATATATATATATATATATATATATATATATATATATATATATATATATACCACATACATTAAAAATAATATCTTTTAAAGTGTTGGTATAAAGCAATTTGATATACCAATATTATAGGTATATTAAATTGTGATGCGCCCATGACGCAATAATACGCACATATAAAGATTCTGGCGACCGTGTGCAGTTGATTCTAGATCAATGATGAATTTCCACACATTAATCATTAGTGACGTATGAAAATAACGAAAATAGGCATTAATAATTCCCGTTTTCTAAATTAATTTTATATGATACACATTTTCATCGCCCCCTTTCTGCTTTCTGTTCCCCCCTCCTCTCTCATGCATAACGGACAAACTACGCAGAAATGTGGAGTGAGAGAGGAAAGGAATTTGGGCTGGATTAAAACCTTAAAAACGAAATTACACCGAGTAACCTATAATACTATGGTTCATCGTAACGATATGTGTGCACTTTCCTTGGGATTTATCGACAGTGTTTATCAATAATACAAAGTTGGAAACTGTCGATATAATACTGTAAATTTCTCGGTTACATGGTACATATACTGTAATTTATTCAATGTTTTGTTGTTGTTGTTTCTTAAACGTATTATAATGTTCTAGAAATCGATTATTATTAATTAAATATGAAAATGTTCAACGGCTGCTCTCTCTCTCTCTCTCTCTCTCTCTCTCTCTCTCTTGATCTCTCTCTCTCTCTTGATCTCTCTCTCTCTCTCTCTTGATCTCTCTCTCTCTCTTGATCTCTCTCTCTCTCTCTCTCTTGATCTCTCTTTTGATCTCTCTCTTGATCTCGATCTCTCTTAATCTCTCTCTTGATCTCTCTCTCTCTCTTGATCTCTTGACCATCGTAGCAAGATACGGGCTAAAATCAATGAAATGACGAAGGTAGAGGATTTTTGTTTTATATCCTCCCACGAAGTCTCTGGACTTATGAATGATGGTAAAAGTTAAGTCAGAGAGAGACAGACAGACAGGGACAGAGAGAGAGAGTTTATGGTCGGTGGTACTGTTACTAAAGCAGAATAATGACTTAGATCAACTGTAAATATATTAAAATATTTTAATTAGCTGTTGCTGGTTCGTCATTTCGCTTAGTTTCTATTCCACATTAATTTCCATGAGCCGGAACGTGAATAGCTAAGCGTTCATGTGAATGGCGTAGCTAACCAGGTGTTTGTAGTACTCTACTTTCATCAGTAAAACCATCTTTCATATTAAATCGTAAGTGTGTATTATATTGATTTATTCAATGTGAAGAAAAATAGAAACTAAAATTAGAAAACAATCAGCTTGTCAATAAGCAAAGGTGATTGTGAATAGCCACAAAAGGCATAGAACTACATTTTGTAGCGGACACACTAGAGATGTGAGGAGTTCATTCATTCGGTCAATACACAGCTGCCTGTAGTAAATCTTAACTCCGTTCAAAGGGCACATATATTTTGTATCTGTATGTGATATAAATAAAATATATGTACAGTATGTACGCTGTATCAATGATATACACACACATACATACATACATACATATTAAGATACATACTTATAGATACACATATATGCATAAATTCAAAGATAGCTAGACAGATAGATGCAAAGATAGATTATGTACATATATACATACTTTGATACATGGATAAGTACCTATTTATGCATAGAGAGATGAATAGATACATAGATAGATGGATCGATTGTATTACATTCCATCAAGTTACGTTTAAGGCGATTAAGCAGTAGATTTGGCATCTTTACCCTATTAAGACAGCTGGGCGTGAACTATCTTGACTCACATTTGTGATATGCAGCAGTCTAAATTCTATAAAACAATTTTTTTTTTTAAATATCAGAAGAAATGCAATTAGAAAGGATAAGAGAACTTGTCGAACTTTGCGACAACCATTTTGAGAGTCATAATGCTCTCGTTCTGTGTTGCCTGAAAACAATAATGACTGACATGCACTACAAACATACTGAGATCATAGTAAGTTCGATACTAACCATTTGATCCATCACTCCTCGGCCCTTGAATTTCTTGTGCATCTCTTTCAGTAATTTTAAACTTTTCTTGAATCTGCAAAATGGAAGCCTCCATTTCCCTCTGAGCAAACTCTGCTCTCAGGAGCCTTTCTAATAATTTATACTCATAGTCGAACCTAGGACAGTAGGTTGAGTCAGATGATGAGGTTGTTTGTAGCCGCTCGCCAACAACAAGATAGATAAACAATGAGCACAGAATAATATACATCATCTAAGTATTTTCTATTAGCTTTAAAACGTTTATATCAATCACTCTTCTTAAAGAGCTATGTATGGAAAACACGAATGAATAGATATATTACAGACCCTGCTGTACTAAGAAATAAATTGCTTTATTGGTTTAAACATGTTTTATTTTCTAAATTATGCAAAATTGGGCCGCGCTACAAGTTCTCATTAGGTAAACCCTTTTCCACGAACATTTACTGATACAAATTAATAAAACATGACAGGCGACAAAAAATAAAAGCCTATGGGGAAAAAGCCAGAAAGCAATGGCAACAGCGGATAATGTGTGTTGATAATTCAAGGATAAAGTTTCAAGAAAGGAGAGATATAAAGCTGTTATTGATGCATAATTACTGCGCGACGCTAACAGTTTTGAAATCCACCTGTTTATTGACCGAATTCCTCTAATTGTTTTATTTACGGCTTTGCATTTAAAAGCGAGCCTTGAAGCTCTGTAACCAAAATCTAAAACTCGGTCAGACAAACTTACATGCATCATTGTGTTACGCATGTCATTATATCAATACAAAGCAGCAACGTAATTTTTTTAATCTTTTTTTTTTTTCTTTTTTTTTTTGGGGGGGGGCTATTCCCTGTTTGGTCTTTCCAGACCAGTTAAGATGCTCCCCTCCCCCTCTTTTATGGTTATAAAATCTTGCAAAATGTTTTTTTTAAGATTGTATTGTCACCCGAAGATGTTATAGTTTATCATTGTAAAATTGGTAGGTTCTTTAGTATTTATTTTTTTGCGGGAGGAGGGGGGAGGTTGTTATGTCGTTTGTATTTTGTTTTGTTTTTCTCCGGTAACTTCATTTTATAACAAATTCAGAAATATATTTCATCTCTCGGCTATCATAGACTGTCTCTTCTAGGTCTTCATCATAATTTAGTTTGTAATAACGTTTCTTATTATCTTGTTCTTCAGTTTTCCTTTTCGTTTTCTTCTCCACTGTCTTCATTCTCCAATATCTAAGTTTGTCTTGCTTTTATTTCGTCTTCATTTCCGTCTCCCTTTTATCTCTCTCTCTCTCTCTCTCTCTCTCTCTCTCTCTCTCTCTCTCTCTCTCTCTCTCTCTCTCTGCTGCTTTTGTTGTTGCTTTTGTTGTAGTTCTTGACCTTCTTTAATTTGTTTAACTTCTTGTTGTTGTTCTGCCTCTTTTCCCTGACTTTCTTGTTGCTGTTGTTATATATGATGATGTTGTTGTTGTTTCCCATTTGGTTCTAATGATTTCCCTTTTGCTTTTGGAGTCTGGTGTTGTTTTTGCTTTTGTTGTTGCTGTTGTTGTTGTACTTTTTCCTTTATTGGGTTCGTTGACTGTTTTATTTGCTGTTGTTCTTCCTTTTCTTTCTTTTTGGATGGGGAAGATTGTTATTTCTGTAACAAAAGTTTGTTCTTCTTTCTCTAAAGTCGTTGTGCATTTTTTCTTCATCTGTCCTGTCTTTCCGCAAATCCTGCATTTCCGATGGTACATACATCCCTTGTACCATAATTTTACTGCATAAAGAGAATTGGTTTCATATTCTTTAGTTCTGCTTTCTCGATTTAGAATCCTTATCCCATTTTTTATTGGACTATAGGGATATGTGTCCATTCTATCATTACCATGCGGTGGTGGGGATGGGGTATGGCACTTGGGGGTCATACAGGAAACCCTATGATGAAATGGTCCATAGTTTAACATGAGGTAGTAGTATAAAGTCAAACGTTTTTTAACTGGGTAAAAATCTATTTTAGTTTCAAAGTCATGTTAAAATGTTTTACAAACAACCTAAAAATTCACACGCTTACAATAAAACACACTGCATATACTATCCAACCCCACTACCAATCCAGCACCCGTTTTTTGAATACTATCCAAATGAGTCATATTTACAAGCCAACATCTACATTTTGATTACTATCAAAACAAATTAGTATACAATCCAAACGCACACATCCACACCAACGAAAATGGGATGGTAAGGTAGTGATTATAGACACACTACTATGCCATTACATACAAACACAAGAGACGGAGTAATGGGGGCTTTAAGCTTTAGTTGTATAAAACATATATATATATATATATATATATATATATATATATATATATATATACACACACACACACACCACAAAATTATTCATGTAAATACATGCATATATATTTTCTAGTGATCTGTGTGGCCCTGAAAACGGCCTTTATAGTGGTTAACCATACGAGAAATGTGTTGCTTCAAAATGAAAAAGACTTTCTGGCTCGGCAAGAGACCTCTGTAAATGTGCTGCATGCTGCCGGCCAAGATATTGCTGCTTCCTCTTCAACGCCACACAAGGACAAGGGAGAAAAAGACGTCGAAACCGCTTTAGAGCTCATAAACACTTTGCAAGAAAGACTAAGAAAAGAAGAATAACTAGAGAAATAGACGTCTTCGATTAGCAAGAAAATGATGCACCAAGATTCTTCCGAATATATCAAAACAGAACTCGATCTGTTTGTCATGCCACTCACGATGATGACGATGCAAGAATCCCAATTTCATTCCATCGCGTCTTTGATATATCAGCTGATATCGAATTTGAAAGTAAAGGACATATATCTGAATAACAGCTACTTGTACTTAAAAGTCAAAGTTCTCACAACAGAAGACAACACCGCTCTAGGTGCCGATGCCAGAGTAGCCCCAGTCAACAATTTCATACATTCGTTTTTCAGTGCAGTGGATTTGTACTTGAAAAAAAAAATGGTCAGCAGCAGTATGAATACTTACTCTTACTGAGCGTATCTAGAAAAACTGTTGACGTATGAAATGGAAACCAAGAAGACACATCTGGATGCTTCCGTGGTATGGAAACCTGACATGTCGGGCGTGGACAAGTTCACCGATACAGCTATAACAGAAGCTGACAATCCTCACAATGTGGTTGATATGCTGAGAAAATGGAATTGCATTTTTAAAATAACTCACTTGTCATCGGAGCGGGGGGGGGGGAGGGCTGGCCTATTGAATGCTGAGCTGTGGATAAAACATAATAATTATTTAAAAGGACTGTTTTATTTATTGCAACTTAAATGTTTCAGTTATACAACCAAAATTAAATCGTAAAGTAATAATACCCGTGTGGTCGTTATGGTGGCACTCGACAGATATGTTATTAACTTCTGAGATAGTTCAGGTGTAAAGTGAAGTTGTTTGTATTTACAGCATGCACACAGGAAAGAATGTTATCATACCTATACGTTACTTTCATGTACTGTGGTTGAAATGTCTTTTGTATATGCTGTAAATTGTACGTGATCTAAGCACACAGATAACCAACATAACTGCTCCCACACGTTCCAAAGATCAGCCTGAATTACTCTAGAGTACAAATATTTTGCATTTATTAGACAGAGAATTCGAACTTTGCCAGACTAGGCAATACTAGCTTCTAAAAGCGTAATAAATGAATTACCAAATATATTAAACGAAAGGCAATGCTATGCGCTCTTTTTGTTAATTTAGCTCTGTAGTCCAAGAAGTGAATATGATCAAGAAGATCTAGTAGTTGTTTCATAGATGCACATCTGAAGTAAGGGGAAGCTGTATACTCTATAACCTATATCACACCCATCAATCATACATAAAAATAAAGGGAATTCAAGGTTATTTTAACAATACTAAAGGTATACAGGGTCTTTTTTATATAGCCATTACTATCAGTGAGGAAAACATGGGAAATTATTTTTCCTTAAAAATTTAACCTTATGCAAAATATGAAACTGTAAAGCGCCACCTTAATAAGAATTGCACTAACAGTGACTCTCAGCTTTAATTATTTAAGTCCTTGCGCGTATATATGTACATAAGTATTGGCTCCCTAAATGACGTGACCGCAAAGGGGGGGGGGGGAATAGTCCTCTTTCCACGAAATGCAAGCCCCCGTTTTCGTGGAAACCTTTCTAATCATCTATTTTATAAATACTCTTAGACCTACCTAATTAGTTATATTATTAACCATCCATTGAAAAGCAGAAAGGAAGAACCAATGACTTTTAACTGAAAGAGTGTCATTTCTCTGAAGAGAGCAAATTATTTTTTCCCGTCTCAGAGATTCACATATAAAACAATCGTGTTCTATAGAACAAAGGATACCGTCCTAAAATGTTAATAAACTTTTAGCATTGTATGAGAAATACAGCGTTGTAAGCGATACCAGTGAGCGATAATTCGTGTATATATAGATGGTATATATGGATGGATGGGTGTTATAAAGGACAATTTACACTCCATTTGAAGTGCGGTTCCCTAAACGAATATGAAACTGTGATATTTAGGTGTAATTGCATAAAAGAGATATCATTGTGTATACATGTATGTTAAAAAGCCTACCATACTAAGCATGATAGGGGTCTTAACGCAGCTGGTTTACCTCAGTCCCGAGTGGGGAAAAAAAATCTTTTTCATGTCTGAGAAATATCTTCTCAATACCGATTCCTCATTGTCTACAAAATAAGCAATAAGATCTAATAACTCTAGATACAAATAACATTAAATACCTAGACCTCAGAGAATACATTCACTAAATGTTTACGTCATTGGATCTATATGATGCCTTCTATGTACGAGGGAGCGTATTGATATAAGCCTGTGGGTAGATTGAAGCCTATACGACAAAAGTCACAGAACCTCTTAAACATGATTCATAATAGAGACTTTTAAATTTCTATATACACTCACGATAATCCTGTTTATCTACAAAGATAACTTGGAAGCTTAATTCCCGTCCTGCCATTATATAGATGTGAAAGTAATGGAGTTATGGGTTGAGAGAAGAGTGGTGTCAGTAGCAGATTTTAGCCGAGGACATGATGCATTATTCAAGGATAATGAATCCTGTTTTTAAAAATAAATAAACAGGCAACAATAATGACTTTATTGTGAGCACACAACACATGCTAAAATGCGTCCTTCAACATATGGAGCACAAGGCAAAGTCCCACATTTTGCTTGAACCACGTACATAAGATGGCCGTTGTTGTCTGGAGCCCCTCGGAAAACGGCATCCGGATCTGCATCAACACACACATAGTTTGTGGACGCTGCTTGATTATAAAACCCTGACATCAGATAACCGGTATATTTCTGGTTCCATCCGGGATAGCGGTTAGTTCTAGCGGGAATCATGAGGGTAGTTGTAAGGGGTGGTTGACATGCACAACACAGCACATCGTCATTCGTTGACACATTTGGAAAGGGATTGGATCCACTGACAAGTTCGTACTCAGCGCCATATATATATATATATATATATATATATATATATATATATATATATATATATATATATATATATATATATATATATATCCGGTAGCAGTTGTACCCATGACGTTCTTTCCCCAGGTCGGCACTCTCTGTAACAAAGAAAGTCAGGAGCCCATATTGCTGAATGTGTGGAGAGGGAGCCACCAGCAAACCCTGGTTTAAATCAGAATACATTACTGTTTTCATACATAGCGTATAGTAAAGGTTGAAATGAATTGTAATAATATAATCTTTTTTGAATGTGAAAAAAAAAATTATCCACCGTCGCGAATGGCATCTCAGAGTGTTTAAGCCAAATATCTTTCAGATAATGGTAATTAGCACAAAAAAACTTGGATCTCTAAGAAGAAAATTCCTTACTTTGAATATGACGGATGCAACTTAAACTTACGAAGGGCTCATACTGAAATAAAAATCATCAGAAGGTCATAGTCTTCTATCAGCTCTGGTTTAATAGCCAAATGTATAAAAAAAAAAAATATTGTTCAACTATTTTTTCATATTAGTTTCATTCCTATACTTTCACACTTGTGAAAAAAAATCATATCCTTATATGTCCACAGGTGAAAATACACGATTTCACATAATACCCCCTGATATCGTGTGTCTTTGTGCATATAGAAATTTATACCTGCAGCAAGAAAAACGAGTATTGTATGAGCTTGGGGAATATGTAGAAACTGCATTGCCTTTCAAGAATGGAAATTATGGTTTGCCGAATATATCTCACTCATCACCGTTTGCATTTTTATGAAGTAATGTCCTTTGAACTACACTGACAATATTAAAAGAACTCTCTGTAAAATAATTAACAAAATGTCAACAACAAAAATTAACTGAAAAAGCTTTGATCATCCTAAATACTCCGTTTTCTGCCATTTTTAAAACAGTTTAACACAAATTAAAATTAAGGTAACCTCAAAAAGTGGTCGGGGCGCAGATATCGGAACAAGCGGAGAGAGTCCTAAAGAGTGAGTTTAATTTTCTAAGTTTCGATTTGGAGGCAAGTTTTATATAATATTTTCTTGCGTAAATACCGGAAATATACTCTTCATATTGAGCAATAATTTTTGCCTTTTTACATATATTTATTCTCAATGCGTTGTACACTACTGTCTGATGTCCATTGCAATGAAAAGATCAGTTAGTTTAAAAGGCAAGAAAAGATTGAGATGAAAATTTGATTTAGTGTTGAAGAAAGGCACATAAAATAACCTCCTGTCAGGTTATCTCGCGCATTTCACATTAAGAGTCAAGACCAAACACGTGCCATTCGTCGTAGTAAAATACTTTTTACTTATTACATTGTAACCATAAATCTGGAAAAGGGACGGCACGTTTAACGTATCAAGCGCGCGAGAGAGAATATGCGTTTTTGTTACTTTATTCCAGCTGTGAAGAAGATGCTTGTACGGTGAATGTACTTTTAATCATACTATTTAAAAAAAATTACTCAAAATATAGATCTATAGAAATGTACTATTATGAAATATATCAAATATGGATTACAATGTAGTTTCGAATAGCTTATAGTCATAACGTGTATCACTTTAACTGTTCTTGACATCAAATGTAACTACATTATATGTTACTGCTATTTATATATTTGAAATAGTGAAACTTTGACATATATAAATGAAGTAGCATTTTAATGAAAATAACATGTGTAAGGTGCTATGTATTTTTTCCCCACATAATCCAAAATTTTGATTTAGAAAACAAATAGTTCACTTAGACATGTATTTGATAGTCAATCGTCTGTCTGTTTACTTTAGTACACAACAGAAGTGCAACATGTGGACCTTTTAACCTTTGTGACTTGCCTTGTATGGTTTTTCGTCACACTGGACAGCGCTAGCTAACATTCTTCTCACAATAAGACTGAAGACTTTTAATTTTTCTATAAATTCATGACAACGTTTTAATGATACGTTACTTCAAGTATGACTCAAGCCCTTGTAATTAAAATCAAATGGACTTGTTCTTACCTTTGTGAAAACGTTCTGTGCCATTGCCTGGAAATATAGACTTTCCCATCTCAAGTAGGTTGATGCATGTCCTGAAATAAATATAGCACAATCAGTTGGAGGATTCGTGGTTACTTACTCTATCAAGTGCAGACAAAATGGGAGTGAAGTCCATTGCCATGACCTATAAAAAGCCTCTTTTATATTAAATCCCACCCATGCAATTGGCAGGCATTCATATAACATTAAAAAACAAGTAATTATGCGCCAGGACAACACTAATTTGCATATCGATCATAAGTAAACGAGAAGAGGTGTCTGGGTAACCTTAGTCTTTGATGAGAAGTCACTACAATATCTTAATTGTACGAAATTATGAGACACCTACTTTTCTCACCTTTTGATTTCATTTGCACCATCATAGTGTTATGTGCTCTCTCTCTCTCTCTCTCTCTCTCTCTCTCTCTCTGTATGAGTTTCTTATCATTCCATTTTTATGAAATGATAAGTTATTACAACTACAAATTCCCCACATAGAAATTGGTGACATGGGTGAAGCAAATGTATATATTTCATCAAAGTACCAATGTCATCAGCTTTCCACATACACGAAACAACGTGGTCAGGTGGATTTCTTCGAAGTAAAGGTTACAATATTGCCGTTGCAAAAAGATAAAACGAGAAATTTTGTCTGTCTCAAAACTAAAATATTTGAGCTAAATTACTCACATGTGTAATAAGAGACAATCTGCATAAAAAAATTGACATATTTTCAAAAGAATCGTTCTAGTCGATATTATCATGTCTTGATTTGGAAAGGGGAGGGGTAATATGAATGATAGGAACCTACGCAAATCCAGAATATTTAGACAGTAATAACGATTTCGGGTTTCTTCAGCAAGCAGTACACTATGGACAATTTGCAGTGTGGAGCATGCATAGAAGATAAGTTGGTTGCTCACCATTTGATGCATCGTGTATAAGTCTTTCTGATTCTTTCTTTAATATATATGTTTCAAGAATACTTAAGTTCCTTTGAAGTTGCTGAAATGAAGACTCCATTTATCTCTGAGCATACTCAGCTTTTATGAGCCTTTCTACTAATTTATACACATTGTCGAACCTTCCAAAGTTACTTGGGTCAGACGGCTCGCAAACAACAAGAACTACAGCACAGAATAAGATATATACTTTAAGTATGCGTTGCAAGTGTTGAAATATTTTTGCTACTTAGTCGATCACCTTTCTTAAAAAAAGAAATGCATGGAAAAGATGAATGCATATATATATATATATATATATATATATATATATATATATATATATATATATATATATATATATATATATTTAAACATACCTATTGCTGTTCTAAAGAATGCATTAATAAAACTTGCTTCTTACCCATGCTAATTGTTGCTCTGCTGCATAATTGCTGTGTTCAGATAACATTTGTCAAATTCATACTATTTATTTACCTCATTCCTTTGTGGCGATCTATGACTTTACTTTTAAATGCGGTAAAGCTTGCATTGAAGTTACGTAACCGAAATCTAAAACCCCATCAGATACATTAAAATGCATTGATGTGAAAGACAATTCATTACACCAGGACAATGAAGCAAAGGATAACTGATCAGTTGTGTACATAAGTACTGAAGTGTGGTAGTAAGTGGCAGTGTTCGTCCGTATGCCACGATATTTATCTAGATGATAAGGTCAAAAGAGAAGAGTGGTTTCGTTTACCATCCACACGCTAGGGCTCAAACGCTTGGATGTTTTGATACCTTAAGTCATTTCTTTCTTCTGTCCGTCCATTACAAAATTTCCTCTAGGACCACGTGGTTTGTATTGGCTTCACCGTCCCGGAATTCTTTGAATCAAGTCGAATATAAGCTAGTTTTCGTTTTTCTCTTTCCATTTCTTTGGAATGATTTCCCGTTATAGGATTGTTGTCTAGTTCTTGGTTCTTAAAATTTTGGAACTATCTTTTAATTATCAAGTAAAAGGCCAAAGAGCTTTGTTGCCAAATGGAAATACCTGATCGGTTAGAACGTAAATAGTCACAAAGTATAAAATTCTCTGCCTTTACTAGAATATATTCGTATCAGATTCATTTTTTTTTTTTTTTTTTTTTTTTTGTTTTTTTTTTTGTTTCAAAACTAAAACACTAGTAAATGTATATTTTGAGTAAGTTTTTTTGTTTTGTTTTGTTTGTAGTTGTCTTTTTTGTGTCATTCTCTTTGACAAAAAGTGATCAGTGGATCTCAAGCGCATGGCCAAAATATTCCTTTGTCATTTGTAACTTTATTATTCATTTACTTATTTATTTATGTTTTGGTTACGCCATGTAACCAGAGGCACTTGATTAAATACTTTCTTTGCCGATAGTTAGTCTTTACTTTTCTGAAAGAAGTATGTTATTATCAGTTATTGGGGAACAAAATATCCCCCATCAGATGCCGCTAAAATTAGCTTCGATGAGCTAATATTTGTCTTGTCAAGAGTTAAATAAAAAAACACAATATTTAAAATACATGCCATTTTTAAAGCCTAAAAGAAAGAATAAATGTTCATAAACGTAAAAGAAGATTGTCCAGTCATTTGTAGTGTTGATTTCAAAAACCTAAAAGTCGGATAACATGAGATGAGATTCAAAATATAAAAATCTTCTGCACCTGTTACAACTCCCTCTTTTACTGATCTCTTCAATCATTGTTTAGAAACTGGTGTATTCTCTGTTACATTGAAGCTCAAAAGTATAGACCTAATTTTATCCTGACCATCTTATACGAAATAATTGGAAAACACATTTCTACACAGTTCCTCTTTCGGTGTCTCTAAAAAAAGATCTTCTGCATCGATTAAATTTGAATTTAGACAAAATCACTCTTGCCACACTGCCATGACTAAAATAATAGTTTAATGGCCATCAACCTTTACACACTTTTTGTTCAAGTCTTACCTAACAAACAGGATTCAATGTGTCAGCATGAAAACCATACATCAACACTGGAACCAGTCAGTCGTGGTATCCTGCAATGAAACATTTTAGGACCTGTTCTTTATCGAATTATAAACAATCCATGTAATTGTCTTAAATGCTGTCTGTCTGATATGTTTGCTGAGGACGCAACTAGCTACCTTCGCTGTCGATTATCATTTTCAGAACGATATTCAATCTGTTCAAAAGTAGCGTACGCAAAGTAAATCAAAAATAAATCTATCAAATTGACTAACTCAGAAACTGTCAAACTTATCTTACTCAAATTTACTCATAGTAACCTTGAACTTATGTCAGCATACTCCCAACATTTTTTAGGCATCTTCATTGATAACAATTTTCATTGGGACACCCAATTTCATTTTATTTGTCTTTTACTGAGCGAATGGACCTCAATCATGAAAATCCTTGATAATCACGTTTCTGAAAATATTCTTAAAACTACATTGAAATATTTTTTCTCAATGAATGCTAGATTATGGGTGCACCAGTTCGGGCAACTGCTATACCGCTCAAGCAAAAGATTACTAAATTGCAAAACTGAGCTTCCCGAGTAATTCTAAAAACTGATAATTTCACACCCGATGAAATAATTTCGAGATCAAATATGTTACCATTTTATGAACGCTTTGCATTACAGAATGGTTGCAAGATGTACAAGAAAATCAATCGCCTTGAATCTAATTAACTATCTTATTCCACCATGACCGTGACCTTCATTCTTTTTCTATATTGTATATTCTTACTCCATGAGCTATATCTCTCCCTGGTTCTCTGTGTGTCAGGTTCAAAATAATGGAATAGTGTTCCTATTGAAATGAGAAATTCAAGTCATTATATACTGAATACCTTTTGATTTGCCACTGGTGATATCTCAACGTATATTCCGATTTCACTGTATATCATAGTTGTACAGGATGGCATTATAAGGACACTGGGACATTAAGATAAAGCCACCATTTTTGTGAGTTTATCTTGTCAAATGGAAACTTTGTGTCAAAAAGAGTATGCGAATTATTGTGTCCAAGAGATAATTAACATTAGGCTACCATTCTTGCGTCATTATGGCGATAAGTGGAAATTAACAGAGCACATCATTATTAGAAGTGGTTTGCTTTCAAATGGAAGCCATGGTCTTTCATTTCTGAATTTCTTCTCGGGTAAGGGTTCGTCTTCTACTTCGTTATGTTCTAAGAGAAATCCATGGCGACGTTAATGAAGAAAATATACAACATATTATGCATGCACACGCTACTCAATCCTATTTTCTTGTAATTCCACGTTATTGAGTGGCGTGGATACAGCTATAATAATATATTCCTTCTATTTTTGGCTATCTTAGATTTAAGATTCTCACTTAAACCTACGTTACTGGTAGCACGTTGTATCTCAAACATACTGAGTATCAACTCGGTAAAATTAGCATTCATCAGTATCAGAAGACCGATGCTATTTTGCAAATTTGGCAAATGAAAGTAGCATTTGGCTTGTGCCATATTTGGTTCTTTTCATGTTACAGTTCTGTCAGCCTAAAATGACTTGGCCTTAACCTTTACCCAAAGCTGCATTGTGTTGTCCTAGTTTAGAGGCTTGGAGTGAAACTATTACCTAAGAACTGTTTTTGAGGCCATCGCTTTTATTCTCCTTTTTCTACATTTTGCAAACTAACGATTACGGCCTGTATGCTGTGGTAGTTTTAAAGATGCAACATTTTATATTCCAGTTTTTGAAAACGGCAAACCAGAACTCTGCATTTAATATGATAAATTAAATATACCTTCTTAAGAAACACACAATGGTTCTAAAAAGATTTTGTGTTTCACTTAGTAGTTTTGACGAAAGCAAACGTTCCTTTCGCTACGTCAATATGACATTCACCAGCATAGGTAGAGAAGTGAAGATTTTGACGATGGTCGCTTACATATACAATGACTTTCCATAAAATGCTTATTACTAGTAAAACAAATATTAATTTTAGACTATAGATTATAGTATACAGAAAGTTGCCATGACATACACCAATAAAGGCAGAGACGGATCTCCATGCAGCATTAGGTTGAGAGGGAGAGAGAAGGCAAATCATGCTTGAATCCACATTCATCGTGAAAAGATCAAACCTTTTCAACGATACACCAGAAGATAACAGACGACATTTTACCGTTTGGCCTCATACGATAAAAGATATGGTAGCATAAGTTCAAATGAGCGATTTTTGAAGAGGACATGACTGACCCATATCCAATGCCATCTCACACAACATAACCCAGAGAATCAATATCAACTGAGAAAGAAAGTAATCAGGTAAACGTATTCTGAACTCCAGGAAAGAAATCAGCACGTTCAGCAATATAACGACGTGTTCTGCATTACTGATGGAAAAGCTGCTATTCACGTGTCGCACGTTTCATCTCTAAATGGCAGTGGACGACGCAGGTTTTATTGGTGGACCGACATCCCACTACCAAACATACTGTCGTCCAGTTTGGTATCCATCAAGGCCAGATGTATTCAGCAATCGTGGTGGCTCGATCTTGTGCAGAGAAGAATGATACAGCAGATTCAAATGATCATGGGAGAGCACAGGAAAATCCTACCAGAGCAAACAAGGAAGTACAGCAGCAATTGTTTTCGACCTAGATGGCATTTCCAAACAAAAACTTTGTGTCGACTTCCTCAAATGCATAAACTTTATGACGTGCTGGCTGCTCATTATGTGCAGAAAGTGCACCTCCAGGTCATTCTTGAAGATCTCCAGTTTCGAGGACATTGAAATAGCCTTGATAAAGGATAAACGTGAATGCATTCACTTTTATCATTTGGGTTTATCATATCCAAGATCATTTCGAGCATATGGATACCACAAACCACTTAATGCTTAGGGCCAAGCGAGGCAGCTGCTAGTACTATTATTTGTAAGTCTTTAGTATGTCTCGGCCGGGATTCGAACCCACGACCTACCACATCTGAGGCGGAAGTCTAACCACTTAGGCCACAAGAGCGGTCGAGATGAGAGAGAAGATTCCTGGATGATAATGACTATTGTACCATAGGATCTTATGAAAGGATGACAGTGTACGTTAGTTCCTTACAGCCAGTGCATGGAACTCCATCGTTGGTACTTTGAATGAATATGATATTTGCCTCCTAAACCTAACCTAACTGAGATGTCACATTTAGAACAAGAGTTACAATCACTAATGCTTCGAACCGATTCGTCAGAAATGGAACTATCACAATGTTGCGAACAGTTTTGTAATTACCTAACTCTTTCATCAGAAAGTTTTATGCGAGACGACTCTGAGGAAAAAACAAAGACAGACACAGGGATGGGAGAAAAAAGACAAAGCATAGAATAATAGCTTCAAACTCCATATGCTAGAAAATCCAAGCTATCAGCTATATTAAGAAATAATTGGATCATAATGATACAAAGAAAGAAATGAAAAAAGAAATGAGAAAAGAACCAATCACTCCAGTTCGCGCATCTCGTATTGCTCGTGTTATGTTTATTTAATTTATGTTTGATTGACCTCTTACCGTGACTGGGGGTATAGTTTTGCCAACCTGATTATTTTCAACCTATACCTACCTTATTTCATCATGATTATAGAAAATGAACAATAAATAATATGTTTATTAAAATTTACGTTCAAGGCCGGACATTGCTTGCGAGTTGGGTGGAATTTCCCATTAGAAATTATAGTTTTTCAGAACATTCTTTGCGCCGTACGTCAAATGACAGTTTGTACTGTTATGTATATGTAATTAAATTGTTTGTTAGTTTTAATTTTATTTTATTTTTATTTTATTCCATCACATGTTATTGTAATGATAATTTTGTCTACCTGATTTGATTTTTTTATAAATTCAATTCAGTTCTGTTTGACCTAATAAACAGCCAGTAGTAGAAATATTGTATCTAATTCTGACCTTGATTCAGAAATCAGATAGAGTTCTGGTAAACAACTTTGTTTTATTTTTTTCCCAGAGTAAGAGCCATTGACTTTAGCTAAAGGTATACTAGAGTACGTGATGATAGGCCCGTAAATGTTTCTAAGTTGTTCTATGAAGGTGATCACGTGACCCTAATCCGTTAATCTGTTTTGCGTTTTAGATAGTCTTATAACTCATTGTTATAAGAAGAAATAGCCAGTTGTGCTTTAAACCTTTGAAGCTCAAAAGTGTTTTGTTTTGACCAGTTTGAGTTGAATTTTTATTTTTTTTGAATTAGTAATTCATTTCCCTGGAAATATATATAAGTGCTACTTACAAAATTCTTGGACAAAGACATTTATTGAAAATTATTCGGAACTCCAAACTGGAATATTATTTTAGGTGATTCAACAAAGAACTGTTGACACATCAGTACAAAGCTGACCATCGAAGACGTCATCGCCTTCCATCTTGAATTTCATCGGGATTTGAACTGTGATTCACTTAGGACTTTTTATTGATAGGACTTCTATTTTTTATTCTTGGATTAATTTTGGATTTGATTCATAAACCGTAAGTCCTTTTTCTCATTACTACCTTGTTTTCTAGGGAAATAAATTATTTTGTTAAATTTTACAAATCTTGTTGTCTTCACTCTTTTCTTGTTACTTTTGTACGAGCCTAGACACGTAACAGTACATAAAAAGTTTACAAAAGCAAATAACACACGAGTTAAAGACCATCGGCCGCTATTTGACGTTCTCAGCAGATGCAACAAAAACCAGATGAAGACACGTTTCTTTAGCTAGAACTTGAAAAGAATGGAAATATTTTAAGCATCAACATTGTTATGACTCTATGGTCTTAAAATATATAACTGAAACAAATAAAACCAACGAATTTAGTAAATTCAACAATAATTTAATTCTCTCAATTATAAAATGAAAACGTAAGAGGAACTTACAGTATTGTGAATTAAGTCCAAATAATCCTAAAGTTTCTATTGCAAGTCCAAAATTATAGTGTTCCGAATTAATTCCAATCTTGAAAGTGATGATGTAAAACTAGCCTTGAATGAGCTGTTGTGAAAACAGTCTTGATGTATCACAGTGATATAATCCAAAATGACCTTGAATGAATTCACAATAATCCCAAAGTAATGTTTTAGTTCAAAATGTCAGTGCGCACATTGTAATTCCAATGAAACCTTTAAGTAACTAATTCTTATCAAATAATATACGAACACAGCTAAAGGTGATTGCACACTAATATTAAAATAGGAATGAATAATTGTTTATTCGGTCCTTATTATATGCAGACTGTCACCTGACTTGTGACACAACCTAATACCCTAGGCTTAGGTCATTTTCAATGTTAATTTCCACGAGGCCAGGTCTATTTACATAAATTGCAGCAAACAACCTGACAAAAATCAGGTAGACAGTAGTTTTTTTCCAAGGGAAAGCCAATTTTCTGAATTCAAATCCACTGGACCAGGTAAATATGTTGATAACAAATGACCATTATCTTAATTTATAATCTACAATCATCGACACATGTTAGCTATGTAATATGTTGTTTGCAAATGACCCTTACAATATACCATTATGTACAAAACGAAAACACACAATATAGATATACATAACAATATATCCTCAAATTCATTGAGGTCTTATAGCGTCTAGTCAAAGCCGACAATTAACCGTACCATCGTAGCAGGAGATGTGCTCATGAAAGAAGTGTCACCTAAAACCTACGTGATTGTTTTTGATCGATTGTTTAGAATTATTTTACTCAGAAAAAAGAAAGAAGCGATAAAAGAGGAGATTGCATTGAAAAAGAAAACTTTTGAAGAAGGTTATTTATCCAGTTGGACGATAAAAGTGCATCTTGCCACAACAGCAGTACGCGGACATAAATTCACTATATAAAATTCAAATGTATCAAAGGAAAAATGTTTTTAAAAAAACACATTTTACTTCTTTTCATTACAACGAACGACCACGAGAAAAGACAACGTTTACATCGTACAAAAACCTTCTCAATAAAAACACCTGAAGTGGGAAAACGTGGACTTCATGAAGTCAAAGTCGGTTCGAAAGTATATCCACCCAGATTCTATTCTTTGAACGCAGTAAACGTTATTATGTATGTGGAATTCGCAAATCCTTTGAGCAATGATTCTAAACTATTACAAAGATGGAACACGCGCCCATTAATCTAGGTGAAATCGATGTTTTCTGCCAAAAACGGAGGCAATCACAAAAGCATAGCAGGGAAGGAGAAAACAAAATCAAAGATGTGGAACAAGACGTCCAAAATATAGACAATATATTGATGTTTAGCATGCTGAACAGCAACCACTTACCCCAGTTCCATGTTGAGGAGAAAACAAGACAAACGGGGCATAAAGCCATTAACATAGACACAACGTATCGTGTTTTCCAACCAGTACATCAGTCACAGACCCCGCAAATGAATAAGACAAAGATACAGTCATGGTGACACAATGACCAATTCTTGGACATGCATCACCATAGAACATTGTTAGAGTTGTGAAGTCGATATGACAATGTTTAATGATGAATCAAGTCGAAAATATGAAACTGTATCTGTCAAAAGGATGGACCCACCTCTTAGACTAGGACATTTTAAAAGAGTAGAAGGAAGACATATGTGACCATTCCCAACATTTATTGACTTCTCTCCAAAACAAAACGCATCCAAAGTCTCTAGCAAAAGCGTACCGAGACTGACTGTCAATGGATTTACCTTTCAATTTGTAAGAAAAAGGTTAAATGCGAAGTTATTCCTATGATTACCTGTGAAATTAAATGCTTTGGAACTTCATATGATCTTTGATTGAACGGGCTTGCTAAAAATATGTTGATTTAAAACAAATGATGTTATTAGATTTCTTGGGTTTATTATGTTTTGGGGAATTTAACCATGGAAAATATTGTACAAGAATTGATACAACATATACGACTAAGACACATTTTCTACAAAGATGAAAGTAAAGACCATTAGAACTTCTTTCATCTTATGCGTGCCCATGTAATATGCGATATAAGTTTTTTATATAAAAAAAATTTAAAAATCCCGTCATAACAATAAAACGTGTGTAGCTTACCAACTGCAATTACAAGAGCAAGAAGGTGCAGGCAAGTTTTCATGGTGGAGCCGAATGTGCACATTTCAAAGAAGAAGAGTCATATAAGGTATTTCCCTGACCTCAAAAACACGATGAGACCACATCGTGACAACCTATGCCTCACAATACGCAATTATTCAAGCCTTACAACCCTTCGAGACCGAAATGGGTTCAAAGAAAAACACAAAATGTATACGTTCAGTGATATGAAATGTATTAAAATGTATAAGCAGCAGAGTGGGTGAACAGGCCACTTTAACAATTAAACCAAAATTTGCTTCAGTTATAGGTCTCAATTATAACTATTAAGGCAGACTCCATTCTCTCACATACTGGTGGTCTCACCCTCTCTGCTGCTGTCAATTTAAAAATTTATTTATTAATTATTATGTCTGAATAATCAGATTACCGTGACGTTGTTACGAATTTAGAATTAAAATAATAATTGTATTAATAAAATGATAACTATAAACGATTTATGGACACTCACTCGTTTTTTGATTACCTCGACCGTGACAAAATTACGGATCGTAAAAGCATTAATTATTTCCACAACAAAATGGTTTTCGATAAACAAGGAAATCAGCATTACTTCATTTATCCAGAAAAATTTATCGGATTCAGGTGCATCAACGATGAGATTGTGCCTATCATTGGTGCTAAAAATATTTTTAATGATACTACTGATCATTATGTTAGATGTATATTTGATGAAGAAATGAAGCGACGAAATTATCTTTTCCGCGAACCTGAAGAATTTATAGAAAAACAAATTGGTAGACCACTCTCCGAAAAAGAAAAAAGTATGAGAAATACTGTGACAGAGGATGATACTCGCAGGAAAAAAAGAGATGGAAGAACAAGAGCAAGGAGAGCAAGAACGAGGAAACAATTGCTAGAGAATATTTTTTTGGCCGTGACATTATCACAGTGTTGATCTACTATTGTTCATTTATGTGCTTGTGAGTACGTGATTTTTATCAGTTCACCCTCTCCGCTATAATTAAACTATTATCATATTAATAATGATCGGTGAACCACATTCAGCTAGATTAGCTCGAGAGCGACTAGAGGCAATCAAGAAATATCTACCTGTCCGTGATTCTGTCAGACGAAAATTACAGGTGCGTCAAGATCTCAAAGAAGGATTTGCAAAAGCTGCAGAAGAATTATTTAAACCTATTACAAAAACTTTTAAAGGTATTCTTCCCGTGCTGGAGAAAACCGCTGAGGTGACTGAAAAAATAGCAGAGCGAACTAAGAAAACAAAAAAATTCTGCGAGAATTTCCAGGTGAGATAGCTGCGGCTCAGCCAACTCGAGAAATACTTGAAGGAATTGGCCAAGTTCTTGCTGAGATAGGTGATATAAAAGATCGTGCACCGGGACCAAAACCAGAATCAGAGAAAAAAGCTAAAATAAGTAATAAATATACCGATGCTGGTATTAATTTCATTTAAAAAATGTTAGGGACGTGAATGAATTATCTGCACTTGCCGTGGCAAGTTTTGATAATTTAAAAAAATTATTAAAACCCAATTATATTAATAAACCTGTAGATCGTGAGACCTGGTACAAATGGATATTTCGTATATGCCACGGCGTTGATTATGTTCAGACAGATGATACGAGGTATATTGCATTTAGTGATGGAATAAACAACTATCTTGGACAATTACAACGACAACAACCTCCTCAACCACAACAATCACAACAACAACTATCACCACCGATACAAAAACTAAAAGAACTACATCAAGACCTACAACAACGACAACAACTACAACCATCACAACAACAACCTCCCCAACCACAACTACCAGTAACGACAACTATAGCAGGTAAATTTAAGCCCGAGGGTATTGCCTCTATCAAGGATCCAGACCAGGTAATAAATATTGCAACATACGGATATAATGATGTATATGTAACACCTGAATATGTTAGGAGAATGAGGAGTGATAATTGGATTTCAGATGCATATGCCGTCGCTAATGATCTTGATTGGTCAAACGTAATGATGAAGATTTTGTTAAATTCAAACAGGAGGTAGAACGGAGAATAAAATTAGATACTGAGTCGTGAAGAAAAATTCTATGATGTCCCCAGCGAAACTGGAAGCGGTATTGGTACAACGGGAAGTGGCCTTGTTACTTGTCCAGTTAATGTCCTTGCCGATGTTGATAGATTAGAAATTCTGATTGGCGGAAAACGAGCTGGTAATATTTCTCCAGAAATCATTAATGAGATAATATAAATTTGTCAACGATTATTTACAGGTGGTATCATGGACGCTAATGTGTATCGGTCCCTCATAAATGAAATCCTTGATGATTATTATAGTGATTAAGCAGTTAGATATAATTATTATAATAAGATGATTATACATGCTGCTCAACGTGGACCAACTATGATTAGGGTGATAAATTCGAGATTACCTATATATAAAACATTCTACGGAGATGGACTCGGTGATGTTGTTCAAGGTTTATTTTCGAGGATAGTCCCAAAGGCAATACCGATTGCAAAACAACTAGGCATGAAAGCTATTGACGTTATTCGTGAAAAAGGTGTTAGTGCTGCCGGCGACGTCGCCAGTAAAGCATTCTCTGCAATCAAGGACAGACTAGCACGATTAATACGACGAAAACTCAGCCAGTAAAATTACCTAGCACTGAAGTGATGCCTGCAAACGTTAGTAAAATAATAAATCAGGCCGCAAATCAAACACTAGCGTCATTGGTTGATGAAAACGAAAACAATATAACCGCTAGTCTGGTTGCAGGAAGTGGTTTTCGTGTTAAACGATAATAAATATAATAAAGATGTTCAAACGCATATCTGATCCCTCATTCGACATGGATGTAACAGTTCTCAAAAATGAATCGGTACTTGATTATCAGTATTGTTCTTATGACGCACGTGTACCTAACGATAATGGAAGAATCGAATTGCAGGTTCAGGATACAAGCAGATATTTCTTACCTGCTGAAGCATTTATTGAATTCGAAGGTAGACTTTTAAAATTAGATAATACAGATTACGGAATTGGTGATCGAGTTGTTTTTGTCAATAATGGTATTACGGCGTTATTCAAAGGTGCCCTATACATGACTGATGGACGAGAGATTGAGAATTGTCATGACGACATTGACGTTGCCACAACGATACTTGGTCTTGCAAGATATAACGATGATTACTCAAGATCAGCTGGTCCATCAATGATGTTTGTTAAGGATACAACTGATCATCCAGAAAACAGAAATGTAACATTAAATGCAGCTGGGGATACAGTTGTATCGATGAATGAAAATTTCATCTTGGGATTCGCATCACGCCGAACAATGCTGGGCAACGACGAAAGATTTTCATGTGCGATTCCACTATCACACATCTTTGGATTCTGTAGAAATGTTAGAAAAGTTATTTTTGGAGCCAAATACACAGTTGTACTCGTACGAAAACCCACAAACAATGATGCAATATGGTATGCTGAAGGAGCAGATGATGCTGCAACTAGAGCACTTCATGGAAAAGTAATACTGACAAAACTTTCATTGTGGATGCCAGTAATGACACCGTCGTTAATCGAAGAACAACGTTTACTCGCTTTTATGGACAGCGGCGGTAAACCAACACTTTCATGGCTAACGATGACCACAGATTCTATCCAGAGTAACATTAATGGGTTATTCACATGGCAAATAGCATCACAACAAGGTATCTCTGCGCCGCGACACATAATTGTTGCACTTCAAGATGTTATGCGAGCAAACTCACAATACGAAGTATTATGATATTTGACAAACTCGGTGTTTCCGAGGTTTCTTTGAGAATAAATGGACATCAAGAACCAGCCGAGGCTATTTTGTTAAATTTTCAACAAAACAGTGTTGCACGTGCGTATCATCGTTTAATGAAGTTCATGGGACGTGATCAAAATGTTGATACTGGTTTACAAATATCTCAGCGGGATTTTACAACGCTGTATCCGACCTATTACGTTTCGCTGGAACACTTGGATTTATCTAGGCATTCTGTCGTTGATATACGCTGTCGAGCTCGTGTTACGCGAGGACCTATTGCTAATTACAGAGCAATCGCCGTCATACTCAGCGATAAGACAATGTTACTTGAAGGTGCTGGTGGTCGAATGAGAGTCATTGATGCGCCAGTAGAAAACATGTAATTAGATCATGAATAAAATTATAAATGTCATATCATCATGTTAGTGTCAGTCTAACTCCTGGTCAGACTAAAAAACTGCAGTCGGCATCAGCGAAGCGATGTGGAGGAAAAATATCACTAGCGCGAGAACAAATCACAGGTGGTTCAAATAAACTATCGCTGACAGAACGCCAGTTCAAGTATTTCAATGAAGCCAAACAATCAAAGAAAGGTATACGCGTAAATCTTTCTACGGGTGCCATAAAAAACATTGCTAAGACAGGTGGTATATTTCCACTTCTTGCAGCTATTCCATGAATGATAGCCGCTGCAGCCCCTTAGTAGCTGCGTTAGGTGCAGTTGGAACAGCTGCTGGAATGGCATTAAAGAAAGCAACAGGGAAAGGATTAAAAAAAAGAAGACTATCATCCCGAACAGGTCTAGGTCTGAGACTTCCAGGAAATCGATACTGGAAAGGATTAAGAATTCCAGGGACTCGTTGATTTTCCCGTTGTCCAATTTTGATTTACTCGATGCTGCTAAGAAACTAAATATAAAAAATTTCAGAGGTGTTTTTATGCGTGATCAATTACCACACAAACCAAACAACATTGAAACCGGAATAATCAACCTCGATAAAAACTCTGGCCGTGGTACTCATTGGATTGCATTCGCGATTGATCCACGTGGAATTATTTATTTCGATTCGTACGGACTGGCACCACCAAAAGAATTTTTAAAGTATGTAACTAGTGATTCTATCACTGGCAACATTCCGATCTGGTATTCAACGTTACCAACACAAACATTAACGGATCCACCAATATGTGGCCGTGAAGCACTAACAGTACTTGATGCTGTATCAAGATCAGCGAAACCACCCCATAAAGCTGTACACGCGTACACCAGTAACGCGTACAAGAGTTCTGTAAAAAATTAACCTCGGCGTCTTACTGGTGGCGTCTGGAATTTGTAGCTGAAACACCTCAATTAATTACTTAATATAGTATAATGATTGACGTTCAGCGATATAGATACAATCAAGTATGTGCGTGGCAAGCTAAACTAAAAAATATTATTGACGATTATACAATAAAAGTGAAAAAATATCGAAGACGCGTGGTTCTCGTTGACATAGTTGTTTATTCAGTTTCTGCGCTCATTGCTGAAACCGTTGTAATATTGTCAACGTTGACAGCGTCAGTGCCGATCGTTGTAACGATTATCGTTTCATCCGGAACAACTATCGCGGGTATTTTTAATATTATTGCAAGGAAGATAGATACATGCACGAACACAAAATTACACGAGTATGTGGTAAAATTACATACAGCAACAACAGCATATTCCAAATTATCATCGCTGATCTCGTCGTCGTTCAACGATGGCAGAATATCCGACGAAGAATTCAGCGCGATGGTAAAAATCTACAATGCAGTATTTGACGAAAGTATTGGAGAAATCAGAGATTTAGAATCATGATAGTATAATAATGACATTACATGAATTATTACAGCAAATCGTAACTAATACTGATCCGGTAAGAACTACAATGATATCAGCGAGTTCAGCTAATCCTGAATTCAGCATTAATTTTCCAACTGCAATACCAGCAAAAGAAATTGCATTAGCGCAATTACGAGTTTATCACAGTTGGCCAAATATCAGGTCGAAATCGTTTGGTGGTCTTCCGCCGAATAATTCATTAGTATTTGCAAATAAAAACAAAACTCTGATTGGCAAGTAGTCACTATACCCACGGGCAGTTATCAAATAGAACAAATCAATGAAAAATTACAACGCAGAATTAAATCTATCACAGGAAAAGAATCAAAGATTGCCATTACTGTTCATGAGCCAACCCTGTCATCCGCGATAGAAATATATTCTCCAGATTATGCCGTGGACATATATCAGTCTTCGATCAGATCAGTATTTTGTAAACACTACGCGAAAACGATTGGCTATGCCAAGGTCATTTCGGCTCGCATATTAGCTGAACTGTAAACAGTCTTTCTATTTTTACATATTTTCAGCGTGAGAATTTTATTCTTAGATAGGGATATTCTTGCATACGTGATAAATGGCATTTTTTTTTAATTGCGATGTTTAAATTAGTAAATCACGTAGCCCTTCACGTGAAGTACCATGTGATCTAAAATCACAGCTTTAAACAGACGCTCTCTGGTAGATTTAGTCAGTCGTTCTTAACACCTTGAGGGAACAAGGTGTTTCTAATTGTTGTTGCCAGTTTGCTTTTGAAGTTCATCTGTTTTTTGGAATTTAATAATTTAATCTCTAGAAAACTGAACAAGTGTACTTTTTTATAAAAAGTTCTGCGACAAAGAAATTCAGTGGAAATTTATTCTGGAAACATTATAAACTGTGATTCAATTGAGGATCTGTTACCATCAGTACAGACATCTGACGTCATCGCCTCCATATTGGAATTTCATCGAGATTCGAACCCGGATTCAATTAGAACTGTTTAGTAATAGGACTTATATTTTTCAATCTTAGGATTAAATTTTGGATTATATTCACAAACCGTAAGTCCTATTTCCAATTTTTACATTGTTTCCTAGGAAAATAAATTATTTTGTTAAAATATACAAAGCTTGTTGGCTTCACACTTTCTCTTTTTTGTACGAGCCTACACGTAACAGTAGATTCAGCTGTGTGATGCCATTGTCACATATCTTCGGATTCTACAGATATGTTAGAAAAGTTATCTTTGGGGCCAAACATGCGGTTAAGTTTGTTTGAAAGGCCACCGACAAGGATGCAATCTGGCGAGATAATGTTGCAGCTGCTGCTAAAGTGGAACTATCAAAACTTGCATTGTGAATGCCAACGATGACACCATCAATCACTGAAGAACAATGGCTGCTCTCTTTCATTGATAACGGTGGAAAGTCGACACTGTCATGGTTGACAATGACCACCGACTCAGTGACAAGCACAGCACATTCATTTACATGGCAGAAAGCATCTCAACAGGGAATTTCAGGACCACAACATATATTCGTTGCATTTCACGCTAACGCAAGATTGACAGTTTAAGGGTGTCTACGATTTCACTTAGAATAAACGGACACAATGAACCGTCCGAAGACATAATACTGAATTACGAACAAAACAACGTAGCACGGGCGTATCATAGCTTGATGTGATTCATTGGGCGTGATCAAAACATTGATACTGGTCTGCAGACATATCAGCGTGATTTCACATTGTTGTATCCGATCTATTATTTCTCATTGGAACATCTAGATCTTTTCAAGCAATCTTTCGCTGACATACACGTGCAAGCTGCTGTTAATGACATACTAGTTGGTCCTGTTGGTTACAGAGCAATCGCTTTTATACTGTCAGATAAAACAATGCAGCTCGAAGGTGTTGGTGGACAAATGATAGTCGTTGATGCGCCTGTGGAAAATATGTAATTCATCCATTCATAATACTATTATGTCACATCAACACGTCAATGTTACTCTGACACCTGGTCAGATTAAAAAGTACAATCAGCATCGAAAAATAATTTTGGAACAAAAATATTACTGAAATCAACTGCGTTGCAAGGCCTAAATAAATCATCACTTCAATGACACCAAGAAATCGAAGACCAGTATCAGACTCTATCTTTCTGCGGCAACCATAAGTGATATAGCAAAGACTAGTGGTATATTTCCACTTCTTGCAGCTATACCAGCATTAATTGCCGCTCCAGCTCCAGCTGCTGAAAAGCAGATACGCTTCGTGCTGTTGGAACTGCTGCCGGTATGGCATTGAAGAAAGCAACATGACACGGATTTTCCGGCCACAGTCTAAAGAACTCAAGAAAAAAGGGGGAGGAGGTCTAAGACTGCCAGGAACCGACATTCGTTGTACTGTCTTGGTCTGAGACTACCAGGAATGATTCGCTAAAACTTCCCATGTCAAATTTTGATTTCCATGATCCTGCTCGTCGATTAAACATCAAACACTTTAGAGGAGTTTTCATGCGCTATCAATTACCGAAACAACCAAATAACATCGAAACTGGTATCATTAATCTCTTTGGAAATTCCTGTTTTGGTACTAATTGGTTGCATATGCTATTGATCCACGTAGCGTTGTTTATTTTGATTCTCATGGATTGGCGCCGTCAAAAGAATTTTTTAAATATATTAGCGGATCTGCTAGCGGATCAATCTGATATATAACAGATCCACCTATATGTGGTCCAGACGTACTTGCTGTACTCAATGCTATATCAAGGTCACCAGAACCACCCCATAAAGTCGTACTCAAATATACCAGCCGATCGCTAGCGATACGTCGTTTTAAACAACTCTAAGTTTATAATGGTAGATATTGATGGAAGATCTTTCGCAAGAGTTAAGGAACCTGGTCGTGATGACGTTGATTTGTCAGCGTATGCGACTAAAGATGAGCTTGCTGAACTTATGAACCTCACTGAAGTTGACAAGAATGAAGTTGTTGTTTCTCAGGATCAATATGGACTTCTAAAGACACGCAATATTTGGTGGATTGATATTGTCTGACGGGTTTTAGGTGCTACCGTCGATAATTTCCCAGTATTTACTTAATCCGGGAAAATAAGAGACTCAAGCGTATCAGTTGCGACTATCAGAAACGAGATTAATACACATGTTGCTTAAACCGGTGATACAATGATCTGTGAACTCAACATGAACAGAAATAAAATCGTCTCTCTGTTAGAACTAACATCAGTCGATGACGCTGTAACGAAGAAATGCGTGAACGACCGAGACACTGCAGTCAGCGATAAATTAACCACGTTGCGATCTCATTGTGATAACCACGTTGTAGCGTTTCGGGATTTCCGTAGAAACAACTTTCGGAGACTCAATAAAGCCATCGAAGATTTCTTTGGAGATCCAATAGTCGTTAACGCAAAAATGGCTGAAATTAACACAAAACTATTTGAACTAGCCAACACAAAAGAGTCAATTGCCGCCATCAACGTTTTGGTCGTAGATATATCCAGTGGAATCCCTGACATCGTTGAAAAAATCAGAAAGATTGAAGAGGGTATAGTTCCATATGTGTATCATCAACGCTGTATACACAGTAAATTCTGGGTCAGCAAAATGGTCAAAAGAAAATAACACAATCAAACATACCGCTGAGGTCACCGGCGTGTACAGGCTGTCAGTGTCCAGGGCTGCAAAATTTAGGATATTTACCACATATCGTTGGCGTCATTTATCCGATAGTTTTTCTGGAATCGTGTCAGTCGTGTTAAATCAAAATACCGAGGAAATATTCATAGTTGGTCCCAAAAACAAACAGTTAGCCTAAACGAAGAACTGGTGTCTTGAATTTGTCGCCAAAACGCCTAAATGTATTACTTAGCATTCACATAATGTGCAAAGTTCACCGTCTCACACAATCCTACAGATATCAACAAGCTTGTACGTGGCAGGCGTTGCTAAAAAAATACAAACGACACGCACATGGCAAAACAAAACAAATACCGCAGAATCATTGTTATTGACGTTGTTGTATAAGCGGTATCCACCATATTAGCTGGAACAATGACGTTCTTTGGTACCTTTTCAGCGACGTACGTGATAGCACTAGTAATAGGAATCGGTGTTGCAGTTATCACCGGTGTTGCTGGTATTCTTAATATTATTGCCAAGAAACTATCAACATGTGAGACTTAGAAATTACATAAACATACAAAACCATTGCCAGCGGCAACTCAAGCACATGCGCGATTATCATAGATGATATCGACGGGGTTAAACGACAGTATTATATCGGATCAAGAATTTATGGAAATAATTAATATTTCTTATGACACATGTGCGTCGTTGAGCGCTTGCACTAGTGATAAACGGTCGCCATCACCACATTTAGAATCTGTATACAATAATAATGACAGCAGATCGTAAAACGATCCAAACAGGAGCACTATTAGAAAAAATTGTCGTTAACACAACACCTCCAACAACAACGATATCAGCTACGTCAACGGAGACGGAGTTTGACCAGCCAGAGAAATAGCACTGGCACAATTACGAGTATATTACAGCTGGCCAAATATCACAGCAAAATCGTTAGGTGAATTATCCACAAATTATTCACTGGTATTTGCATGGAAAACAATAACCGATGGAACACCAGTCTGGAATGTTGTTAACATTCCCACAGGGAATTATCAAATCGAGGAAATGAACGATGAAATTCAACGCAGAATCCAATCTATCACAAGAAGAGAATCCAAGATAGCAATAACAGTACACAAGCCAACGCTGACTGCTGACATTGAAATATCAACGCCAGATTATGCCGTTGATGTATATATAGTTCATCGATCAGAACAGTGCTGGAATGGCCACTGGTACCACCATCAGCACCACCAATACCACCAGAACCTCAATGATCTGACTTTATCACAGACGAGCGCATGGAGTATTGGTAAGATTATAAAAGATCATTGACTTATTACAGCGGTGATGGTGGTGTCTATGTTGATGGCCAATACCATAATTATTATCACGTAAACGAGGATAATATTGTTATACCGAGACCTGGTAGACAAGGTAAGGAAGTCGTTGATGCAATGCGATGGGCATATGAATAAGTGCGGGATAATATACGTCTGATATTTGAGAGATATATACAAGAGTATCCAAACAATCATCTTAAACAAGAAATAATTACGTCAATGAAATATCTGAATCAGATAAAATTCGATGCTGAACTCGATCAAAAGATAATAATACAGGCATTAATTCAGCGGGGTGATCGCATCGAAGGTGTTGGTGGAAAAATATGCAAACATGCATTTCTTGATCGTTTTGGTATTACCTACGAAGCATTGCCGACTTTCAAGATACCCGGACTTCAAGTCGATGTGATGCAGCTTGTAACTGGTGATATCATTGATGAATATTTTCCCAATAAAAAAAAATTATTTTATTAGAGCGTTCCACCAGCAAAATTAAGATATATTTTTAGTGCCCAGATTCAGACCGATCACGTGGATCGGTAGCGATCTGCCATAAATGTCCTTAGCGGTCTTACACGCTCAACCACAATCTTTTCAGTTTCATATTCTTCAGACAACACGGATCTAATTTTCTCTATTGCCGCTGCGAGTGGAAGGAATTGCTGAATGTGTGTATCATCATTGATCCTAACCGGTGAAAATGGCATTGTCTGCTAGAGTAATTTGATAAGCCTGTATTCTGTTGGAAGTGTATATCTTCTTTCGGATTTTCGTTCTTGTAACATTTCAAAATCAGATGTGATTTTGTTTTCAGGATCAAGTTGATCAGTCAGTTATATACCATTCTTAAATAAATTTTCATTCGCAAAAATAATCGCATTAATATTTTCGTGATTCAGTATATAATAAAATATTTCTTTATATAAAGCGCCAGATATGATTGCATTTGCATCATTGTTTTTCCTGAACAATTGATGCCTTTTCTTTAATACTTACTAATTATATTTGCATTCTTCAGAAATATTCTGTTTCTCTTGTCTAGCAAACCTTTTTCCTATCAGAGGGACAGTATAGTTCTAACTTAACAGTCGCGTTCTCAGAGACCGTTTCACTTGGTTTACAATCATTCAATACTTGCAAAAAGAAGCCGACGTGGGGGTGGGGGGCTTTGCCAGATCGTCATGAAAATTTATACAGTAAATATTGTTGAACGTATCACAATAACAACGATAACGTAAGAGGTGAAAAGAATTGTTATATGAGAAAATCAATGCCTTTTGGGTTGCCCCAACAGCAACACCCTATATATATATATATATATAGTTATATAGTTATATAGTTATATAGTTATAGTTATAGTTATATTTATGTAATTTAATTATCTGTTTGTTAGTTTTCAATTTTTTATTTTATTTTATTCCATTACATGTTATTGTAATGATAATTTTGTCCACTGAATTTGATACTTTTTTTAGAAATTCAATTCAGTTCTCTTTGACTTGATCAACATCAAGTAATAGAAACACTGTATTCCTTGATTGACCTTGATTCAGAACCAGTATTAGTTTGAGTAAACAACTTTTTTCAGAGTAAGAAAACCATTGATTTTAGCTAAGGCCATACTAGAGTACGTGATAATTATCATGTAGCAGGTTTCTACGTTTTTCTAGAAAGGTGACCACGTGACCCTCATACGGGAATCTGTTTTGAGTTTTAGTTAGCCTTATAACTCATGTTGTAAGAAGAAATAGCCAGTTAGCCTTCAAATCTTTGACACTCAAAGGGGTTTTGTTGTGACCAGTTTGAGTT